>PVKV010023410.1:16301-33502 GCA_004027835.1 Alouatta palliata | reverse complement strand
TTATTATTATTATTATTTTTGAGACAGAGTCTCGTTCCATCACCAGGCGCCAGACTGGAGTGCAGTGGCGCAATCTTGGCTCACTGCAACCTCCGCCCCCTAGGTTCGAGCAATTCTCCTGCCTCAGCCTCCTGAGCAGCTGGGATTACAGGCGTGTGCCACCACGCCCAGCTAATTTTTTGTATTTTTAGTAGAGACGGGGTTTCACCATGTTGGCCAGGATGGTCTCAATCTCCTGACCTTGTGATCCACCTGCCTCGGCCTCCCAAAGTGCTGGGATTACAGGCATGAGCCACCGCGCCCGGCCTCTTTCTTTCTTTCTTCTTCTTTTCTTTCCTTCTTTCTTCTTTTTTCTTTTTCTTTCCTTCTTTCTCTTCCTTTCTTTTTCTTTCTCTTTCTTTTTCTTTTTCTCTCTTTCGTTTCTTTTTCTTTTCTTTCTCTCTCTTTCTTCTTTCTTTCTCTCTCTTTCCTTCCCTTCCTTCCTTCCTTCCCTCCTTCTTTGTTTCTTTTGTTTGTTTGTTTGTTTGTCTGTCTAACAGGATCTTGCTCTGTCACTCAGGCTAGAGTGCAGTGGCATGATCATGGCTCACTGCAGCCTCGACCTCCTGGGTTGTTGAATCCTTTTTGAATCCTTTCTCCCACCTCTACTTCTCAAGTAGCTGGGACTATAGGCCGGCACCACCATGCCCTGGTGATTTTTTTGTAGAAAATGGAGCTTTGCCACATTGCCCAGGCTCAAACTTTTGGGCTTAAGTGATTCAGCCTCCCAAAGTGCTGGGATTACAGGCATGAGCCAAAGTACCCAATCAGAATGTTATATTTTCATTGGAAATAGATTGCGTTGTTTTTATACATTGGTGTCAGTAGGCTCTAAGGAAATGGATAGTGGAGATTACTCAGTGTGATTCACTTTTGTCATCCTGAAAAAGAGATGGTTCTTTGCTTTATGTAAGAATCAGTAATCTTGGCCCACTCTTTAAAGATAAGGGACTTAGGGGTTTGGCTTCTCCACTCACCAGCTGTGGAACGCTGCAGTGATTCACCTGTATCATCGGCTGGGAGAATCCATGAGCCATAGATGAGTGCTGAGATCCTCAGGAAGACAGCATCATGAGACGGAAAAGAAGTCAATAGCATGAATATAAAGCAATGCTCAATGGAGAAGATATTTGAGATGTCAGTGATGGAGTATTTTACTCCTTGATAGGTTGAATTTTCCTTTTGCAGGTTTTATCTGAATGGCACTAGTTCTGCCAAGTGCACTGAGGAAGGAAAATGGAGTCCAGAGCTCCCCGTCTGTGCTCGTAAGTCTGGGGGGAAGGTAATCAGCTGGTTTGCCCAGAATGGTCCTGGTTTTAGCACTGGAAGTCTCACATCTGGAAACTCTTCAGTCCCAGCTCAATGAGGTGAATGGTCACTCTTCTGGGGGATGTTCATCCTGATCTCTTGGCCTAGGAGATGAAACAGCCACTTTGGAATGACAGGAGGGAGGCATTTTACTTTCGGACATATTCTGTATTCTCCACTTGGTGGTCTTGACTCTTCCCAAGACAGTCATTGCTGGGTGTGTTGACGCCAATGCTCTCATGGTGCTTTGGAAGGGGCTTTGATATGTGTGGCTTTGGTCTATCAGGGACTGTCACCACTTAACTAGGGGAACTTCTGCAAACAGTGAGATCAAACAAACATCTTCCTCCCACTCTGGAACTTCATTCATTTATTTATTCACTTATTCAATAAACATGAAGGCCAGGTGCAGTGGCTCATGCCTGTAATCTCAGCACTTTGGGACCCCAAGGCGGGTGGATCACGAGGTTAGGAGTTCGAGACCAGCCTGGCCAATATGGTGATGCCTGTCTTTAGTAAGAAAAAAAACAAAATTAGCTGGGCATGGTGGTGCATGCCTGTAATCCCAGCTACTCAGGAGGCTGAGGCAGGAGAATCGCTTGAACCCAGGAGGCAGAGGTTGTGGTGAGCCGAGATCGTGCCATTGCACTCCAGTCTGGGGAACAAAAGCTAAACGCTGCCTCAAAAAACAAAACAAAACAAAACAAAACAAAAACAAACAAATAACAACAGAAAAAAACCACGAATTGAGGATTTGCTGTATGCTGGATTCTGTTGTTAGCATTGAGGCTGCAAGGCCAAAGGAGACAGCTCTACCTTCAGAGAGTAAGCCTAGTGATGAGGGGGAAGGTCACCCTACAGTAAGCTAAGAGCCCATCAAAGGGGCTTGCATCCTAGGAGCTGATTGGCCTTTCTCCAAAAAACACTGATGTTTTTTCAAATGATTCTCAGCCAAGCTGTCGGAGTCATCTCTGGGCTTTGCTTATGCAGGGAAGGATGTTCTTATGTTTCCCAACTTGTAATTTACACATCTTTTTTGTTGTTGTTTTTTTGAGATGGAGTCTTGCTCTGTTGCCAGGCTGGAGTACAGGGGCGCAATCTTGGCTCACTGCAACCTCCACCTCCTGGGTTTAAGCAATTCTTCTGCCTCAGCCTCCCGAGTAGCTGGGACCACAGGCACATGCCACCACACCCGGCTAATTTTTGTATTTTTAGTAGAGATGGGGTTTCACCATGTTGGCCAGGATGGTCTCGATCTCTTGACCTTATGATTCGCTTGCTTTGGCCTCCCAAAGTGCTGGGATTTACAGGCGTGAGCCACAGCGCCCGGCCAGTTTATACATCTTTGAGCAGGAGGCCAAGGCATTATAATACTAGTTATAGTTCTTCAGCATTTCAATAAGGTCTGTCCTTAGTAAAAGCAAGTGGAAAGTAAAGCAATTTCAAATAAACGTTAGTTTAAGAAAAACTGAACAAGCAAAAATAAAAGCTTTTAAGGGATGTGGAGTAAAAATTTTCACTCCAGTAGGAATCACCATGGTTCCTATAGTTTTAATTTAAAACAGATTTATACTAATTAGTAAATTTGCTTCTTTATTTAGAGACAAGGTCTTGCTCTGTTGCCCAGGCTAGAGTGCAGTGGCATGATCACAGCTCACTACAATCTCCTCCTCCCACATTCAAGCGATCCTCCTGTCTCAGCTTCCTGGGCAGCTGAGACTACAGATGTGAGCTCACATCTGGCTAATTTTAAAAAATTTTTGTAGAGACAGGGTCTTGCTCTGTGACCCATACTGGTCTCGAACTCTTGGTTTCAAGCAGTCTTCCTGCCTCTGCCTCTAAGAGCTCTGGGATTACAGGCATGAGCCATGGTGCCTAGCCATAAATTCACTTTTCGAAAGGGTTATAAAGCTACTTTAGCTTTAATCTAATTTAAATGAGTATTTCTCATACTTGAATGGACATATGAGTCTCCTGGGCATCTTGTTAAAATGTAGATTCTGACTCAGGTGTTTGTGGTGGGGTCTGACCTTCTGCATCCCGGCAAGCTCCCAGGCAATGCACATGCTGCTAGCCCTTGGACCACACTTTGATCAGCAGGGATCTAGAGAATTCAAAGTAAATCACATTTGGGTCAGCACCATCTTCTGTTATGCTAGTGTAACTTTCCCTGAACTTGTTGAAGCTCCATATTACTTAGGTCAGGGTGAAAAGCCACTGCTCTCTCTCTGGGTTCCTGAAGCTACTTGGGTAAGCTCCTTCCATACCAAGAGTCCAAAAGCAGGAAGGTAGTCTAGAGAAACAGACTAAACTTGTAATGGAACTCGTTCCCAAACAACTACGTACGAAGTTGCTGTCACTAGCCTTATTTTAGGATGATCCCTCAGCACCGAGGGACCAATTCTGCCTTCCAGAAGTATCTTCCAAGGTAGTATTTGTATCAAAGATTTTAGAAAACCTAACCATTGTGTTGTTGGAAAAGGCAAATTATTTGTGCCAAGACTTAAATTTACTTCATTTTTTGGTGTTTTGACTGGTGTGGATATCTGATTTGAGGATCATACTTTCTTTTGTTTTTTCTTTCTTTTCTTTCTTTTTTTCTTTTTCCTGAGACAGAGACTCACTCTGTTGCCCTGGCTGGAGTGCAGTGGTGCAATTTTGGCTCACTGCAACCTCCTCCTCCCAGGTTCAAGTGATTCTCCTGCCTCAGCCTCTGGAGTAGCTGGGACCACAGGCACATACCTCCACGCCCGACTCATTTTTGTATTTTTGGTAGAGACAGGGTATCACCATGTTGGCCAGGCTGGTCTGAAACTCCTGACCTCAAGTGATCTGCCCGCCTCAGCCTCCCAAAGTGCTGGGATAATAGGCATGGGCCACTGCGCCCGGTGGGTCATATTTCCCTAACAGGCATCCACAAGTGATGATTTTTACCCTGGTAATTTGATCAGTTTGGATTTTCTCAAGTTTATCCTTGGGTTTTTTTTTCTTTCTGTAAAGAGCGTATTTAACAGTCTTAACTATTTTCATAGAAATGATAGTTCTTTCTTTTTCCAGCCGTCACCTGCCCTCCACCATCCATACCAACATTTGCAACACTTCGTGTTTATAAGCCATCAGCTGGAAACAACTCCCTCTATCGGGACACAGCAGTTTTTGAATGTTTGCCACAACATGCGATGTTTGGAAATGACACAATTACCTGCACAATGCATGGAAATTGGACTAAATTACCAGAATGCAGGGGTACGTGCAATAAGACAAAATACATATGATAGGACAGGATCCCCTTTTTGAAAGGTATTGAAAATTTCAATTCTTATGGAGTGTTTCCAACGAACTCTTTCAACAGCGGTTTATTGAGCATCTACTATGTGCCAGGCAGTGTGCTGGGCACTGGAGATTCCAGATGAATGAGACCTGGCTTCTGACCCAAAGGAATTACAAATAATGCAATGAACTATCTGGAGCTGCCTGGGACAGCTTCCCGTAGGTGGTGATCCTTGAAATGGGCCTTGGAGAAGGAGTAGAGAATGAGGAGGAGGCATATCACATTGGGGCACAGCATGTGCAGACAGGGAGGCAAGAAAGGACAGGATGTATCCGTGGACAGCTAAATATTTCAGTGAGGCTGGTGAAGTTCTCTTCTGGGTGAAGTTCTTGGGTTAAATTGGAGAGTCCTAGGAGATGAAGGTAAAGCCTGAAGGTAAAGGGTTGCAGTATGATTGTCATATGTTTTTAAAATCTTTACCCAAGTTTAAGAAGCACAGAAATATTTGATTTTTAAGAAATTATGAAAATTATTTATCCTTTAACTTGATCCATCATTACTATCTTTAAGTTTGTCAGCTGCATAACAGACAAATTGTAAAGTTTGCCTTGTGCACAAAGAATTTGTTTTGTTTTGTTTTGTTTTGATAGAGTCTTGCTCTGTCACTCAGGCTGGAGTACAGTGGGGCGATTTTGGCTCACTGCGACCTCCATCTCCCGGGTTCAAGTGATTTTCATTCCTCAGCCTCCCGAATAGCTAGGATTACAGGTGTCCATCACCACGCCTGGCTAATTTTTGTATTTTTAGTAGAGGCAAGATTTCACTATGATATCAGGCTGGTCTTGAACTCCTGACCTCAACTGATCCGTCCACCTTGGCCTCCCAAAGTGCTGGGATTACAGGTGTGAGCCACTGCTCCTGGCCAAGAGTTGTTCTAATGACTATTAACTTCTCCAGTGGTAGATATTGCAGATATCCAGTGAATGATTCAAAACATAAGTGATTTTCAGCATGGGGGAGCTACCGATAACAGTAGTAACTTGTATCTTCCTGGGCACTCAGCTATGGGCCAGGCACTGGTCACCTGCTACATTTGTGTCATCTGACTTAATTCTCCAAAGTCCTAAGCAGTAGGTTCCTTTTTTTTTTTTCCAATGTATCAACCAACTGTTAATATGTTGTGACATTTTTCTGTCTGTTTCTACATAAAAAGATCCTTTTTTTTTCCCTTTATTTTGAGACAAGTTTTGCTCTTGTTACCCAGACTGGAGTGCAATGGCACCATGCTGGCTCACTGCAACCTCTGCCTCCTGGGTTCAGGCGATTCTTCTGCCTCAGCCTCCTGAGTAGCTGGGATTATAGGTGCCTGCCACCATTCCTGGCTAATTTTTGTATTTTTAGTAGAGATGGAATTTCACCATGTTGGCCAGGCTGGTCTCAAACTCCTGAACTGATCCCCCTGCCTTGGCCTCCCAAAGTGCTGGGATTACAGGCGTGAGCCTAGTCTCCTATAATTAAGAATCAACCCCTGCCTCTTCTGCTGTCTTTCATTGACATTTCTGAAGAGTACAGGCTAGTTGTCTTGTAGAATGTTCCATAATCTGAATGTGATTAGTTATTTACTCTAGATTAGATTCATAGTAAATATTATTGTTAAGAATATATTGTCACATCAGAAGGCACACAATGTCAGCAGTTCCATCACTGGCCATGCTTAGTTTGATCCTTAGTCAGGTGAGGTGTGCTAGATCACCTTTTGGTAAAGGCACTGCTTTTTCTTTGGAATTAGGAAGCAACCTGTGGGTGATATTTCAGAACCATGCGAATATCCACTGTCGGGCAGTCATTGTAGAATCCAATAATGATCTTTGAATCTATCAGTTATGGCATTGGTGGCTGAAAATGGTGACTTTCTAATTCTATCTTTCCTTCTACATTTATTCACTGACTTCCCTCTGTAGAGACGAGCTCTCCCTCCATCCACTATTTTTTAGTATTATTATAGACACATGGTTTTTTTTTTTTTTTTTTTTGAGAGGGAGTCTTACTCTGTTTCCCAGGCTGGAGTGTAATGGCACAATCTCAGCTCACTGCAACCTTCAACTCCTGGGTTTGAGTGATTTTCCTGCCTCAGCCTCCCGGGCTGGGATTATAGGCACGTGGCACCACACCCGGCTTTTATTAGTAGAGATGGGGTTTCACCACGGTGGTCAGGCAGGTCTGGAACTCCTGAGCTGAAGTAATTCATCTGCCTCAGTCTCCCAGAGTGCTGGGATTACAGGGGTGAGCCACTGCATCTGGTCACATGAATTCTTCTTTTACTTAATGTGTGGCAGAACAAAAATTGAGCCAAGCAGTCTGACTCTGGAGTTTATACTCTAAATTACCTCTTTAAACTACCTCTGAGAATATTGTGCTCCTGGCTCCAGCCTTTCTTTCTTACACTGCAGCTCATAAGGACGTGGGTTTGGGGCTCTACTGTTGAGCATCTGAAGCAGGCCAGGAAGCAGCACCATTTTTTCTGTGACATATTTCATACTGGCTTCTTTCATAGTCTGAATTGAATAACAGTAAGATTTACTATTTAAAAGCCAAATAATGGTGTGCTAAGTGTGTGTAGGGTGGGGGAGTTCAGTCTTTGCATTTTAATTTTATGGTTTGTTGATTGAAAGAAATAGACTTTGCTTTTCTTCTTTCAAACCCACCATCACAGACTGTGTAGAGATGAAGTTTGCAATAAATAATACCTTATGATTATATGTGAAAACCCAGAGAACTTAGTGAAGTCTCATCAATTTACTTTCTAAGTGCGGTTGTTTCTCTTTTAATATCCAGGGTACCATGAATATAAGAGAAGTGGGGACAGAATTAAGCACAAGGTACCTATAAATTGCATTCCAGTTACAGGGGCATGCAGTGACTCAGTGGTGTGATAGAGACAAGAATGTAATTATTTCATGACTATTGGATAGCAGCACTACTATTTATTACTAATATGTCTTACTGAATAAATGTTTTAGAAGTAAAATGCCCATTCCCATCAAGACCAGACAATGGATTTGTGAAATATCCTGCAAAACCAGTACTTTATTACAAAGATAAAGCCACATTTGGCTGCCATGATGGATATTCCCTGGATGGCCCAGAAGAAGCAGAATGTACCAAACTGGGAAACTGGTCTGCCATGCCAAGTTGTAAAGGTATGGAAATATAGGTGAGGTCCTAGAAGATCTCTGAATGTATACAGGGGATCAGCTTTACTTGTTATTTTCTTGTTCCAACACTTTTCCACTTGTTGCTCAGGCTTGGTAGGAAACTACTGGCATGTGACTTCAGGACTCACACGTGCATGGGGAAGCCTCATGCTTAGGAAGCATGCTTGACTATAAACAGTATGAAATAAACAGATCCTTTGTAAGCATTGATGATACGGTGGGAGATCTGTGGGCTTTTCAAATTTGCTTCTAAGTCTTTGCCTCTGAGCACCTTTATTTGTTTATTTATTTATTTATTTTGATATGGAGTTGCTCTGTCACCCAGGCTGGAAAGCACTGGCATGATCTTGGCTCACTGTAACCTCTGCCTCCCGGGCTCAAGCGTTTCTCATGCCTCAACCTCCCGAGTAGCTGGGATTACAGGCACCCACCACCATGCCCAGCTAATGTATTTTTAATGGAAATGGGGTTTGGCCATGTTGGCCAGGCTGGTTTTGAACTCCTACCCTCAGGTGATCACCTGCCTTGGTCTCTATAGAGAAGAGCTTGCCTTCTGTCCACCATTTTTTAGTATTATTGTAAACACATGGTTTTTTTTTTTTTTTTTTTTTTTTTTGAGACGGAGTCTCACTCTGTTGCCCAGGCTGGAATGTAATGGTGCAATCTCAGCTGGCCGTACCCTTCACTTCCTGGGTTTGAGTGATTACAGGCATGAGCCACCATGCCCAGCCCTTTTTGTGCTTTGTCTAGCCAAAGCTCTTCTCATTGCAAAAACCAACCACACATCTGAGTGAGTTCAAGGAAACTGGAGATATCATAAGGAGGCAACAGGCAGTTGATCATGTGGGCATTAAAGACGATGAAATATGACTGGTACTCCTGAGGACTGGAACTGAAAGGCAGGAAGTATTCCTACTTTGTCCATGTCTCAAGGGCCTCTCCCATCTCTGTCTCTCTGCTTATTCATCTTCAACATGGCTTGATACACACCAGACCCTCTAAGCTAAAGGAGTCATCACCAACTTGCAGCTTCTCCCTGAGATGCGGGTTCCTTTTGAGTTAGGTGCCTACTCTTGATCCCGTCAGTGTCATGCTTAAGCAAAGCAGCAGCCTAGCATTAGAACTCTGCTCAGGTCGCTATGGGCTGTACAGTTTAAGCAGAAAGAGGAACTTTGGCGCAGCAGGCAAGATGACAAATAACTAGCTTCTCAGGTTACAGTTCCCTAGAAGCAGAGCCTGAGACAGGGATTCAAGTACAGCTGATTTAGTGGGTGTCTCAGGAGAAGAAAGAGTGAGGTAGATTTGAGAGGGTAAGGCACCAGTTCTCAAACTTCACTGTGCATCAGCAACATCTGGAAGGCTTGTTTAACACAGGATTTTTGAGCTCCACTTTCAGAGTTTCTGATTTGGTAGATCTGAGATGGGACCTGACAATCTGCATTTATGCCAAGTTTCCAGGCAATGCTAATGCTGCTGAGCCTGGGAGAATTGTGGTCTCTGCTAGAATGAGGTTCAGTTTGATCCCACTGGGAGCTCTGGAGTGTGAATTCCACCCTTGAGTTAATCCCACTGACAGCCAAGGGGACCTGCTTTTTATATTCCCTCATCAGCCATTGGCTTTGAGCTGCTCCCTTCCCTGACTCTGGGGGTGGTTTACATAACCTCCTGGGAGAAGTGGCTTCCTTATGGCTGAAGGCAATTTTTCAGAGTATTTATGAGCTGTTATCAGCCAACACTCACAGTGACTGGCAGATAGATTCACCAGCTTAATGAATGTGATCTGAGAGGGCAGTGTAGGCTTACATGAAATGTCAATATCTGTTAGAAGTTTTTTTTCACTGAAACAGAGGCTCTGATGCTTCTGTTCTGACCTTCTGTGGCTACTGTAGGGAAAAAGAAGGCCATCTTGGAAGCTATGAGTAATAGTTCTGTTGATAGAGAACTGCAATTAGCATTCATAATAGCATCACTCACTATGTACGTTCTTGGAATTTTCTTGCCTTGACCAATTTATGTAGGAGTACTCATCTACTGTTTCAAATGCTATACTCTCTTTCAGAAAGATTTCCTGAACTCTTAAGTCCTGATTACAAATATTCTCTCTTTCAGCATCTTGTAACGTACCTGTGAGAAAAGCCACTGTGGTGTACCAAGGGGAGAGAGTAAAGATTCAGGAAAAATTTAAGAATGGAATGCTGCATGGTGAAAAAGTTTCTTTCTTCTGCAAAAATAAGGAAAAGAAGTGTAGCTATACAGAGGATGCTCAGTGTATAGACGGCACTATTGAAGTCCCCAAATGCTTCAAGGGTAAGTCTACACTGGAATGCTTAGCTAGGACTCCCACTTACCCCTCGTCATAATCAGAGGCCTTGTTATATAATGATTGTCAAAAACTAATGAGGCCAGGTGTGATGACTCACGCCTGTAATCTCAGCACTTTGGGAGGCCAAGGCGGGAGGATCACCTGAGGTCAGGAGTTCAAGAGCAGCCTGGCCAACATGGTGAAACCCTGTCTCTACTAAAAATACAAAGATTAGCTGGGCATGGTGGCATGTGCCTGTAATCCCAGCTACTCAGGGGTTGAGACAGGAGAATCCCTTAAACCTGGGAGGCAGAGGGTGCAGTGAGCCACTGCATTCCAGCCTGGGCGACAAAGCAAGACTCCACCTAAAAAAAAAAAAAAAAAAAGAAGGAAACTGAGGGTCTTATCATTTCCCTGATGTTTTCTCCCATCACTTAAACCTCACACTAAATGGTTTCATTCACGTAATTACATGTACTCTACATACTTGTAAAATGTATTTGATTTGGTTTAGCTATTTAACACATTTAAGAAATGATTGTTTCTCTTAGAATGTTTATCTTTTTCTCCCCCAACAGAACACAGTTCTCTGGCTTTTTGGAAAACTGATGCATCAGATGTAAAGCCATGCTAAAGTGGTTTTCAGATTCAATATAAAATGTCACACTTGTATCTTGCTCATCCAAGGAACCTAATGGAAATTAAAAAATAAAGCTACTGAATTTATTGCTTCAGCCATTGCAGTGTTAATGTTCCTGGTAGCTTACTTTTAGTTATGTCATCTGGTTAAGAACTGCAAATATTTGAAACATTATCATTTTATGGCTGTGAAATTGACAGTATAAACAATTGTCTGGGTATCCCACTTTTCCTATGCGTAACCCTATTCTCGGCCAGGCGAGGTGGTGGTCATGCCTGTAATGTCAGCACTTTGGGAGGCTGAGGCAGACGGATCATCTGAGGTCAGGAGTTTGAGATCAGCCTGGCCAACATGGTGAAACCCCATCTCTATTAAAAATACAAAAATTAGCCAGGTGTGGTGACATAGGCCTGTAATCCCAGCTACTCGGGAGACTGAGGCAGGAGAATTGCTTCAACCTGGGAGACAGAGGTTGCAGTGAGCTGAGATTATGCCACTGCATTCCAGCCTGGGTGACAGAGTGAGACTCCATCTTAAATAAATAAATAAATAAATCCTACTCTCAAGCACTTTCACGTAAAACACCTGCAATACAATATTTTTCACAGAATGGACCACAGACCCCCACCCCCATTACTATTACCTATCTGCTTACTTCAAAGAGCAAGTGTTGTGCCCCAGATTATCAAGAATGGCCCAGAATTCTATATTTATGCCAAAGTTTCCAGATAGTTCTTGTGTATCCTCAAGTTTGAGAAGCACTGCCATACAGAAGTAAACATGGACTTCCAGGTCAATAGGACTGGATTTGCATCCTTGATGCTGGGTTTACATAATGCCAAAAATGTTTTCTGTATCCACCACAATTCCATGACCCATCATTGACATCATTGCCTTGCATATATTCAGTTCCCTTGCCCTTCTCTCCTTTGGTAGTGCTTGCTGGCTGAACTCAGCCCTGGAGCTATCTGCCTTCCTTACGCCTGCACCTGAGGAGCTGAATGTAGCTGGAAAAAAAACTGAAACTCACAATCATGCTAACAGGTCCCATTTTAAATTCATAAACACAAACTTTACATGGGCCTCCAGCTCTGCCTGAGAATCCTATCGTATTTCTCTAGTTTGTTCACTCTCTTACTCTCTAAAGTGGCTATTTCTCTTCTTAACCCTCCTGAAGCCACCTTCCTTCTCCTCACCCTTAGCTGATAAGTTGTCTCCTTATTTCACTGAGAAAATAGAAAAGATCATTTTTGTATCTTTCCACTCCCAAATCCATCATTTTACCAGTATTGGCAACCGTGGAATCTGCCTTCTGTCTGGTTACAATGGATGGACATCTAAGGACAAATCCTCTCTTTATGTGCTAGGTCTCATCTTCTCTCACCTACTTAAAGGATTTTAGTCCTCCAATTAGTGCTCATCCATGTTTACTTTTTCCTTTCTATTGGAACACTTCAATCAGCACACAGATACACAAGAATATCACCCATTAAAAAAAAAAAAAAAAGCCCTGTTACTTTTACATCTTTTTTCTGGCTACCACCCCAACTCTTTAGTCCTTGTTTTTACAAAAGTCCTGGAGTTATTTCCCTTTGCCATCTGCACTGTATACGACCCATCACTTCTGCTACAATCTGTGTTCTCCATGGAATTTCTCCACTCAAGTGTCTTTCTCAGAACTTGACCCAATTCCATATTGGGTTAAGTTAAAAGACTGGATCTTTTCTCCAAGATGTTCCTCCTCCTTTTACAGAGACCAGAGTGACTCCCCTCCCTTCTAGGCTGTCATTCAAAAGCTCCAGATTCCCTTTACTTAACCTTAAAAACCAATTTGTTATGAAGGTGCTGTTTTGCATGGATGGTTGTTCTGTTTAGTGTCTCTATGAGAGGGATGATCACTGGAGGTCTCTATTTGGTCACCTTGCTCCACCTCCCTCTTTGGGCACTTCTTTGCTTTTGGTTAAAACACAGTACTCCAAGCGTCTCATAATTTTTAAACCTCCACTTTCCCCAGTGAGCTGAAGATTATGGTGTTTAAAAATCAAGGTCTGTGTTGTGTCTGGGTGTGCTCATTGGTACTGAGGCATCACTGCTTCTAGGTGCTCTTCAACAGACAGAGCTAGGAAATACATACACATATTTATATTCACATACACTACTCCTATACATAATAATTAGGTCTGGATTCTGGTAGCATCAGATATTCAGCATGTCCCCCCCACCCCACTTTTTTTTTGAGATGGAGTTTCGTCTTGTTGCCAGGCTGGAGTGCAATGGCATGATCTCAGCTCACAGCAACCTCTGCCTCTCGGGTTCAAGCAGTTCTCCTGACTCAGCCTCCCGAGTCGCTGGGATTACAGGCATGTGCCACCATGCCTGGCTAATTTTGTATTTTTAGTAGAGATGGGGTTTCACCATGTTGGTTAGGTTGGTCTCGAACTCCTGACCTCAGGTGATCCACCCACCTCAGCCTCCCAAAGTTCTGGGATTACAGGCATGAGCCACCATGCCCAGCCTCAGCATGCCTAACTTTGACATCTCAGCACTTCTCTTTTACACACATAGCACCTTTCCAACACTCCTCCCTTCCTGAGCCTATTCAACCAAGAAGCTCCTGGATATGGCAAGTTTGTTGAAGGTTGTGTTTTGTGTCATTTTATTCACTGAAAGGCATTTTAGGCTGTTGGAAAGGTTTGGATCCCTGAAAAGTAATCAGAGTAGTCTTTAGAGCTTAGACAATAGTCCTGATTCCTCTAATTTAATGATATTTTCACAGAAATAAAAAGCTGCTATTTTTGTAATTGGAAGAGGCAATTTGCATTTGAGGAGTCCATCAGTAGAATGTGCCCAATTGCAAGCCCCTCTATTTAGTGACTGTCTGGTCCATTTTGTGCCATAAGTAGATTCCCTTTTTCAAGCATTTTTCCTCTTAAATGCTTTGATTACTAGGTTGCCCATCATCCCAGTTCTGCTGTACCCTTCCTAGCCACAGTGTGCAGTGATCTCCCCTGCTGGACACAGTACAGGAAGGACTAGCTGTCACAGGTAGCCTAGTGAAGAAAGAACTACAACCACAAGGAGCTGGTTATCATTCTCTATTTTTGCACAGTTGAATTGAATCTTCCCAAAGTAATATTACTCACCTAGCAATCATAGACTAAATGAACTCTATAAACTATACAACTATAACTCTATAAATGCATATAACTATATAACCATAAACTCTATATATGCATTTGGCTAAGGAGGTCTTCTTCCAAGACAAGTAGGTCTCTGAAGGTGCTTCCCAATGACCATCTTTTTCCTCTTTGTTTATGGCAGGGTGGTGTTCTAAATACCAGGGAATCCATTTTTTGTTTGTTTTTTAAGATGGAGTCTCTCTCTGTTGCCCAGGCTGGAGTGAAACGGAGCCATCTTGGCTATTGGCAACCTCTGCCTCCTAGGTTCAAGCGATTCTTCTGCCTCAGCTTCCCGAGTAGCTGGGATTACAGGCAGGTGCCATCACACCTGGCTGATTTTTGTATTTTTAGTAGAGACAGGGTTTCACCATGCTGGCCACGATGGTCTCGATCTCTTGACCTTGTGATCTGCCTGCCTCTGCCTCCCAAGGTGCTGAGATTACAGGTGTGAGCCACCACGCCTGGCCAAGAATCAGTGTTTTAACTTACCTCTTACACTATAATATATTTCTGCAAGAGGTTTATAATTCTCTCATTTGTAATACATTGATCAGTCTTTCAATATATAGGATCTCATTATTGTACCCCAAACTCAGTAAGTACTATTTCTCAGTGACATTTCCTATCTATTAGTCTGAGAATCATTCCCTGCTTTAATTGCTCAATAAAAGATTAAAAAGATAAAAGAAGGAAAGAAAAGGAAACAAAACAGCTTGAGCTGTGTGTATGTGTGCGCCAGTATGCCTGTGTGTGTGTGAGTGTGTATGTGGTTGGTGTGCAAGTGTGTGAGCATATTTGTCCCTTTTGTGTGAGTGTGTGAGTAGATATGTGGTATGTGTAGTCTGCATGTGGATTTGTGTTATGTGGTTTGAATGCGTGTGCTTTGTGTATGTGGCCATGTGTCTGCATGTGAATGTGTGTGTGTGTGCGTGCGTGTGTATGTGTGTGTGTGTGCACGCGTGCATGCACGTGTACATGATGATTAGTTCTTTGTGTGCTATTGCTGCCTCCTAGTGGTATCTATTCTTTTCCAAACTGCTGGTAAAACAGTTGGGAAAGAAAATAAGACTTGATATTGAAATCTCCTGTGTCAGGCACTGGGTAAATTTTTCTATATATCTCTCCTCTGTTAATCTCTGCAATCATCCCATAAGGAAAATAAATAAACTGAAGCTTAGGAAGATTATGTAACTTGGTTTACCCAGGTCACAAAGCTAATAAGTGGCAGAATCAGATATCCAAACTTCAGAATGAGGTCTTTCATGCCATTTTTATACTGCTAGTTAAGCTATGACTTTTCCCAGTGGCTTCCTGGAAATATTTGCACTCTAAAGTTGGAGTTTTACAGCCTACTGCTGAAACAGGTTGGTAGAATTGTTGTATATGCAAGGCTAGTAAGTACCCTAGGTTGTTAGTTTTTATGGATACTGGCTAGGGCATTGTGATGATATGTATATTACTGAAGGGAAGGGAGAAAGAGTAGCCAGTTTATCTCTGTTAATGTCCTACAGCATGAATTACCCAAAGAGGCTAAGACAGAATAAACAGCAGAAGGAGGAATGAAATGAATAATATTGCTTAGTTCTAGAATAAGGAAGAAATCCAAAGTCATTGTGCTAAAAGCAGTGACTCTTCTTAGTAGTGAAGAAAAGAAAATATGCCTCATAATTCTCAGTTTCTGTAATCTTTATACTGTATGTAATATATGTATGTATACATTTATTTATTTGAGATGGAGTTTTGCAATTGTTGACCAGGCTGGAGTGCAATGGCATGATCTTGGCACACCGCAACCTCCACCTCCCAGGTTCAAGTGATTCTCCTGCCTCAGCTTCCTGAATAGCGGGGATTACAGGCATGTGCCACCACGACCAGCTAATTTTGTATTTTTGGTAGAGACAGGGTTTCTTCATGTTGGTCAGGCTGGTCTTGAACTCCCAACCTCAGATAATCTGCCAGCCTTGGCCTCCTAAAGTGCTGTGATTACAGGCATGAAGCACTGTGCCCAGCCCTTATTTATTTTATTTAAAAAATATTCCTCGAGGATCTAGAAATAGAAATACCATTTGACCCAGCAATCCCATTACTGGGCATATACCCAAAGGATTATAAATCGTTCTATTATAAAAAGACACATGCACACATATGTTCATTGCAGCACTGTTTACAATAGCAAAGACTTGCAACCAACCCAAATGCCCCTCAAAGATAGACTGGATAAAGAAAATGTGGCACATATACACACCATGAAATACTATGCAGCCATAAAAAAGGATGAGTTATGTCCTTTGCAGGAACATGGATGAATCTGGAAACCATTTTTTTCAGCAAACTGACACAAGAACAGAAAATCAAACACCGCATGTTCTCACTCATAAATGGGTGTTGAACAATGAGAACACACGGACACAGGGAGGGGAACATCACACACTGGGGTCTGTTGCGGGCTGTGGGGCTAGGGGAGGGATAGTAGAGAGTGGGGAGATTGGGGAGGGATCACATTAGGAGAAATACCTAATGTAGGTGACGGGGGGATGGAGGCAGCAAACCACTATTCATGTGTATACCTATGTAACAATCCTGCAAGATCTGCACATGTACCCCAGAACTTAGAGTAAAAAAAATATATATAGAGAGAGAGACAAGGTCTCGCTATCTTGCCCAGGCTGGTCTGAAACGCCTGGGCTCAAGTAATCTGCCTGCCTCAGCCTCCTGCAGTGTTGGGACGACAGGCGTAGGCCACTGTGCCCAGCCTATAATGCATTCATTTGTGATATACTCTATACTTTTGTGGTCTGTAAATAGACAGTTCTGCATTACTTACTGTTCAATTTAAGGAATTTACCAGGTACAGGATTGTTCACATATTTGTCTCTAATGTGTTTCTATGTTCTATGTTAATTACAATTCTTGGTATTTACAAATTGTTTTCCATCTAGATAGCTAAAAGTAATTTATGTATTTCACTCTAATGATACAGAGTATCTTTTTTTTTTTTTTTTTTTTTTGAGACGGAGTTTCGCTCTTGTTACCCAGGCTGGAGTGCAGTGGCGCGATCTCGGCTCACCGCAACCTCCGCCTCCTGGGTTCAAGCAATTCTCCTGCCTCAGCCTCCCGAGTAGCTGGGACTGCAGGCACGTGCCACCATGCCCAGCTAATTTTTGTATTTTTAGTAGAGACGGGGTTTCACCATGTTGACCAGGATGGTCTCGATCTCTTGACCTCGTGATCCACCCGCCTCGGCCTC
>PVKV010023410.1:0-16201 GCA_004027835.1 Alouatta palliata | reverse complement strand
TGGGATTACAGGCGTGAGCCACCGCGCCCGGCCGATACAGAGTATCTTAATGCAAATGGTGAATCATGGAAATTTGATTATTTTGAATGTTAGCTTATGCATAGTGCTAGTTTTGCAACAATAAATTAACAATATGAAAGATATTTATATCTGTCTAATATATCTGTATAACTATATATGAAATTCCACATAATAGACAAAAGGCAAAAGAGATACTTTGCAGAAGAATAAAAGACTAATAGAGATATTTAAATATTTCAACTTCTCTAATAGTGAAAAATGCAAAGTAAAAAGAGATGCTTTTTTTTGTAATGTACAATTAGCACAGATCTTCAAAACCATTAATGTGAGACAGCCATTCTCACAGACCATTGAGTGAAATTGCAAATTTGCAAAATACTTCCAGTAAGCCGTTTGGGAGTACTGATCAAAAGCCTTAATGCTTTTATAATGCCCCTAGGAATCTCTTATGGAGACAGCTAAAACTTCAGCCAAGATGTATATATTCAAAGGCATTTATTAGAACATTATTTATAAGGGCAAAAAAATTGGTAACCACAGGAGAGTAATTAAGAAAATTGTTATATCCACAAGATGATATAGATATAAAAATTTGAGTAAATATATACAAACGTTAATAGTGGTTATTATTTAATGGCAGGATTACATGTAATTTTTTTCTCCTTTAAACTTTTTGGTATTTTTCAATTTCCTTTTAAGGAAAATGAAACTTTGAAACCATGAAAACTTTTTGTTTTTATTTCTAAATTTTATTTATTTATATTTATGAGATGGAATTTTGCTCTTGTTGCCCAGGATGGAGTGCAATGGTGTGATCTGGACTCACTTCACTTTCCGCCTACTGGGTTCAAGCGATTCTCCTGCCTCAGTCTCCCTAGCAGCTGGGATTACAGGTGCGCACCACCACACCTGGCTAATTTTGTATTTTATTAGAGACGGGGTTTCTCCACCTTGGTCAGGCTGGTCTCGAACCCCCGACCTCAGGTGATCCACCCACCTTGGCCTCCCAAAGTGCTGGGATTTCAGGCATCAAAAAGCTATTTTAATACATGTTTTACTTTTTCTCTTCTTTCTTTACATCACTCTTTCCCTTATCTTTCTCTTTGTCACCTCTTCTATCTTTTTGCTCTCCTTTCTCCTGCCCTTCTTTCTTCTCTGCATCCCAGTTGGCAGTCTTGTTGATGATCCACAGAATGGATCAGCGAGTCCAAGTATGCTACCACTAGCTGGTTGTTGGTCTTCAGGGAAAAGACCTTAGCAAACTCCTGCAGGCTAATGTCTGGCAGCAGGTTGAAGACGTCCTGCAGCTGGTAGATGATCTGGTGATTGATGGGCAGCTTGCCTGTGGCTACTTTTTCCAGGTAGCTTCTGATATCCAGAAGCTTGGAGTTCAGTCCTTTCAAACCAAGGACCTGGTTTGTGACCCACTGGGAAAGAGTGCCCACGGTCATGTCTTTGCTGTCTCATAACAAGTGTTCAACTTCCTCAGTTTCCTCTGCTCCAATTTCACTGGTCACGTGCTCGAATGTTTTCGAGGTTGGAGTTCCATCATTATGGACTTCTTCCACTGAAATGTACGCTTCTGTAGGCAGCCCTAGGTGTAAGGGTTATTGCCGAGTTTAAGATGAAGAAACTGAGGCCAGTATAAGAAAATTAAATACCAATTTATTCTGCTCCCGGGCGAGGTTCTATGGTCGGGGGAAAAGAGCCAGAGAAGTTGCGCTGGCTTCCCGGGACAGGAGTTTTTATAGCTTTAGGGAACGAGGAGTGGCCGGGTGTTCTAATTGGTTGTGGGGGAGCGGGATGGAGACAGGGTGGGCTGTTATTGGTGGGTAGGTTGTAGGGCGGGTTTTTCTAATGCAAGATCTGGTCAGGGTTGCATCAGCCGGGTCCTTCCAGGGGAACATGTGCTCGGAGGCAGGTGCCCTGTGCAGAGCCAGGTGTCGAGTGCAAAGGTGGGTGTCAAGTGCAGAGGTGGGTGTGTCCGGCCTCCTGGCGAGGCGACCGGCCTTACACTAGGTCCTTTGGCTTCATGTCAGTAATGACCAATACCGAGTTAGGACAGATCTTTTCATGAGTTCATTCATGGTGATGTCACTCTTGTGTAGTTTAGGACCTGTGTAGTATCGGCCAACTATTCTTTCTCTGGCATTGACTTTCTTAAACATTCCATAAATGTTTTCCAAATCATGGTCTAAAACCTACACAGAATTGTCTTTGTCATCTTCACTGAAAGGAACTGCAAAACTGTTCGATACATCAAGTAATTTCTTGTGCCATGACCCCAGAAGCACGCCAACAACGCGCTTCTGGTTTCCAACCTTGACCATTCCATTGAAGTGATCCACCACACGGAGCAGCACCAGGGAATGACCACCACCTTCTGCACCGCCAGCTCTGGCATCGCGCAACACCCTGCCCAGGCCGGGCTCCCATCCACCTCCAAACACCCACAGCAGTAGTGATTTCCCAGAGGCTCCTTCAGGCCCAGCTCCATTTCTTCCCTCAGATTTACATTTCACTCTGCAAAACAAAAAACCCAGATAACAGTGGCTTAAACAAACTTAGGTAACCTCTAGGTCTCCTACTATAGTTACTTTACTTTTACAGAGCAAGAGTTTAAAATATGCAGATCATTAGATTTAATTCTTACAACAAGATGCAGGTTAGTTCAAATTACATATAAATAATTATCTTTCTAATTATTAAAAACTCACATTTTCCTGTGTTTTTTTCTTTTTGTAGAGAATAATTGAGTTTACATTGTTCAATGTCATCTTAGACTAGTTCTTAAGTTTATATTTTGAAAATAAGCAGATCCTTTTCAGCATGGGAAATATAGCACAATTATCTTCCCACACAGGAAACAAAAACAATTTTTTTTAGGGTCCTGTTTATACTACCATTATCAACATTGTTGCCATTTGATTTTTTAAAATTGAGGTAAGATGTCATTTGTTTTTGAAACAAAACTACTTTCGTTTAAGTCATTTGTAGCTGTTAGAAAACAATATTTTCAATGGAAATAATGTTTCAGTGTTACTTTTTATCAAAGATGAAACAAGGTTCATGTTCCTACACTAACTTTATAATCACAGCACAGTGTTTTCTTTCTATCCCATAACATTCTTTATATACCTTTTAAGCCAGGTGACATAATCTGAATCGAAATATGGTTATTTGGTATTGGTCTTATTACCTCCTACTATATCATACATTTTTGGAGAGTGAAGACTTATCTTTTTACTCACAAGTCCAGATTCTTTGTTGTAGTTGGAACCATTTGGAGTCCCATCAGTTCCATTCTCTGAGAAAAGAACCCAACCCCTCTCCCCCAAGTGCAAAGATGAGCTAACAATGTCATGTTTATACAGTGGGATGCCCAATCTCTTGCCCACATCTCATTGGACCAATTGTGTTTACCTGATTCAAATTAGACCAATTAGCTTTACTCTCCTTAGCAAGAGAATTGAATTCAGAAAAGTCAGTCTTCCAGGTTTCTCGACTGGAAGCTTTATAAATAGGGTGGCCATATTCTACCTCATGTGCAGAGAAAAGCATGAAAATTAATGTGCATTAATTTGGTGATTCAATGAACATTTATGGATTGTCTCTGTGTGCTACCCTGGAAGGTGCGGTCTGTGTAATCATGAACCTAGCAGGTATGGTCTTCATACTTTTGGAAACTATAGACATTTTAAAAAGATTACACCTGCTCTGGGCACAGTGGTTTACACCTGTAATCCCAGCACTCTGGGAGGCTGAGGCAGGTGGATCACTTGAGGTCAGGAGTTTGAGATCAGCCCAATCAGCGTGGTGAAACCCCACCTCTAACTAATATATAAAAAAGTAGCCAGGCGTGGTGGCACCCACCTGTAATCCCAGTTACTTGGGAGGCTGAGGCAGGAGAATTGCTGAACCTGGGAGGCGGAGGTTGCAGTAAGCTGAGATCGCACCACTGCACTCCAGCCTAGGTGACAGAGCGAGACTGTCTCAAAAAAGGTAATAATAACAGTAAAAAAATAAAAAGATTACACCAATTAATATTTGATGACAACTTTTGATAAATGAAGAAAAGAGAACCAGGGGATTTGAAAGAGAATAAGGGCTGGTTTGAGAATTAGTGAAGACCTCTCTGAGGTACTTAGATTTAAGCTAAGGTGAAGAGCAAAGTGTCACAGCATCTCTAGTAGAGGAAACATTCCCTTAAAATGCCTGCATATACCAGGTGTTCAATAAATGTACATTGAGTTGGAAAATTATTATCTTTATGAAGTAACTAGAAATAGAAGGAAAATTCACTGGTTACCATAGGTGTTTGGCCATAAAACATTTATGAGACACTGCATTTTTCAGGCTACATAAGCCTGGGGCTACAGTGCAACTGTTACAAGAGAATATTTATCTGGCTTCATCCTTGAGGTCCCTGAAGGGACTCTGAGTTCAGCAATTTCTTCCAAAATATTTGTAGAGGTCCCCAGGATGAGTCACGTGGGTGCTCTGTATCTGAGAGAACTACCTTATAGTAGAGCTCTGTCTTAGCTACTTGGGAGGCTGAGGTGGAAGGATTGGAGGCTGTAGTGAGCTATGATCGCGCCACTGCACTCCAGCCTAGGTGATACATCCAGATCTGCCTCTAAAAAAAAAAAGAAAAACGAAAATTCTCAAAGGAAGTTATTTATATTGTAAGATTAGGAATTACTCATGTGAAGAGAAGGATGCTACATGAAGGGCAATTCATGGCCAGTACTGCAGCATCACTTTCCTCTTCAATATTTGCATATTGCCATTGAAGCAGATCTCTTTAGGATGACTTTTTTTTTTTAGACGGAGTCTCGTTCTGTTACCTAGGCTGGAGTGCAGTGGTGCGATCTTGGCTCACTGCAACCTCCACTTCCCCTGGCTGGTCTCAAACTGCTGAGCTCATGATCCACCCCCCTAAGCCTCCCAAAGTGCTGGGATTACAGGCGTGAGCCAATGCGCTCCACCAGGATGACTTACTTTCTAGGAGGTTCCTTGGTTCTCAGGTAAGGAGATTCCAAGTGAACCTTGCCCACCAGTCCTTTAAACATAACATCTAGGCTGGAGTTCTAAGGCGAACACAGCTCAGACTCAAGCTGGTATCACGTTTATGTTATATATGCATAACGTAAATAATAAAACTCTATATGCATATCTTAACATTTTTCTTTGCATAAAATATGTATGTGTATATACATATCAACAAAAAATATATAAATGAAAAAAGTGACAATCAGCTTGTTCTTAAAAGTGGGAAGGAAGGCAGGGTGCGGTGGCGCACGCCTATGATTCCAGCACTTTGGGAGGCCGAGGCAGGCAGATCACAAGGTCAGGAGTTCAAGACCAGCCTGGCCAACGTGGTGAAATCCCCATCTCTACTAAAAATAAAAAATTAGCTGGGCGTGGTGGCGGATGCCTGTAATCCCAACCACTTGGGAGGCTGAGGCAGGAGAATTGCTTGAACCTGGGAGGCAGAGGTTGCAGTGAGCCGAGATCGCACCACTGCACTCCTGTCTGGGTGACAGAGCAAGACTTGAAAAAAAAAAAAAAATGGGAAGGGAGATTTCCTGATCTTCTTATTTTCACCTAAGTAGAGGAAATATTTAAAGAAATTTGTCACTTGCAGTCATATTTTTTCTGCTGTAATTTCCTCTGAGATGAGCTTGAGCTTGTTACATTTTTTCCTTTGATTTATCTTCTATTTATCCTCTAGTTTTCTTTTCATATTCATTTAGACACCATTTGTCAAATTAATTTCATATTCTTTTAGCAATGCAGTTTATAATTTTAAAATTGCATATATTTATCATGCACAATATTGTGAAATGACTAAATCAAGCTAATTAACATATGCATTGCTTCACATACTCATCAATTTTGTGATGAGAACACTTAAGATGCACTCTTTAAGCAATTTTCAGGAACACAATACATTGTCATTAACTATGGTCACCACGTTGTACAATAGATCTCTTGAACTTACTCCTCCTATCTAACTTAAATTTTGTATCCTTTGACCAATATCCTCCTCCTTCTGAGGTTGGAGTGGTGTAGTTTATCTATTTGGAGTGTCTTCACTGACGGGTTCAATTCCTGCAATTGCATGCTCGGTTTTGTATCCTTGATTCTCAGTGCAAATGATCTGGATCATGTCTTTGCTATAAACATATTCAAATATGCTTTTGAAAACCAGTCTTAAAAGCAGTCTGTACCCTTTATTTTCCTTAGCACGATTTGTCTTTGAAACAAGAAAGAGCTGTTGGTGTTTACTTCCAGTGGGATGGGTTTTAAAAAGAAACTTGAAAAGAATTTGATTTGGGTTGTGATATATCAGAGAGTGAGGAAATTTTCACTTGAGACTCATTCAGCTCTGATGTCTGTCCACATAACGGACTCCCGGCTTCTGTGAACATATTCCAGCCGCCCCATTTTCTGTGCCCTTATTCGTTCGCCACGGTCCCTAACGTGATCACAAGCGACTCCCTGCGCCGGATGCCAGAGGGCAGCTGTATTCAATCAGAGGTCGGGTCATTCGGGAAGCTTCGGCCGAGAACCAGCAAAGCGGCGGGCAAGCTCGGGAGCAAGCCTGGCTGTGGCTGGGCAAGCAGGAGCGTCGCCATGGCAATTGCGTCGCGCGCAAGCCGCCGCCGGGGGGGCGGAGAAATGCCCCCGCGGAAGTCTCCGCCCCCAGCCTGGAGCACTGGTGGTCGCCGCCGCCGGGGACGTCGCCATGGCAACGGCGCCGCAGGCCAGAGGGGTGGGGCAGGGGGCGGGGAAATGCGAGCGCGGAAGTCTCCGCCCCCGGGCTGCTGGGCGGTGGCGACCCAGCGGCCCGCAAGGATTTGAAACCGTTTGGTAGGGGCGGCGGTGGCGACGGCGTTGGCGTTGGCGTTGGCGGCGGCGGCCGAGCGGAAAGCTTGCCTGTGGTGGCGCCAGGTTCTCGTTTTTTTCCGAATTTCCTTCCCCCGCCCCTCCCACCAGGTTCTCGAGTGGAATTTTGCGCCGGTGGCGGCCGCAGCGCCCGTGCGGGCCTGTTCGAGGAGGGGCGTCTCCCGCAGGCCCCGGGCCCGTTCTCCGGGCCTGTGAGGCGCGCGCGCCCCGGGGGTCCCGGCGCTGCCCGCTGTGTTTCTCCGGCAGGCGGAGCGCGATTCAGGCCGGGAAGGCTTGGGAAAGTTCTAAGTAAAGTTTGATCAGCCGGTTTGATCGGCCTGACGTGGTCCAGGAATCTGACCCAAGGGTGGCGACTGTGAGAGGAAATCTGTGTCCTGGACAAGGTAGGAGCGCGGCCTGGGCCTCGGCGGGCCGAGGAAGGGCTGCCGGGAACAGCACCCCAGGAGTTTTCAATTCCCTCCCAGAAAAGCGTCTCACAGCAATCAGCTGGATTCGCGGGGACAGAACCAGGGCGCTGGCTGGTTTGCAGAAAGTCGTAGACAGTCGGCTTTGAGAAGCCCTAGTCCAGCACTGCCGCGAGTAGGACGCTACCCCGAGTTTCTGAGTTAATTATTTTTAAGGGTTCAAGAGAACGACAGAAGTAAATGTGAACAGCTTTTCTGAACATTGCACGACTATTTTTATTTGTCTTTAATATTTTAAGATGAGTCAAAATAAGACAGAAGAGGCACATTAAATTCCATGAGCCTCTCCACAGTGGTCAGGCTGTGAAGTGGAATACGTGGTATTAATCATTTGTGCAGTTTCAGGCCCAGCTGTCACTGTCCCCTAAGAACCTAGGTCGGTGACTTCATCTCACTTAAGCCTCAGCTTCCTCCTCTGTGAAATGACCATGGAAATGGTGTGGAAATGGTAGGGCCAGGCCAGGGAATACACTGTTTGTTGCTAACGCACACCCCGAGCTACTGGCAGAGTCAGGGAAGGCTCCTGTCAAAACATCCACACGTGTAAGCCAGAGAAAACGTGCGCCTGTAAGCCTTTTTCGCTTGTCGACATTTTCTCACTTTTCTTTAATGACCCACAATATATTTAAAATATGATTTGATTGGACAAAATGGATTTTACACAACTTCCAAGATGTTTGTTTTGTTTGTTGAGAAGTGTGATACGAATGAAGTGTATTCTTTGCTTGGCAGTTGTGACTCCTTTTTTTCTCAGACGTTTTAATACTTGTGCCTTTGTTATGTTTGCTGAGTCTAGGGCAGGTAAGCACCTGAGAAGGTCTTAGCCCGTTTTGTAGCTGTTCACAAAATAACAGGTTTAAAAAAAGACAATGTGGGTGAGTTTAATAAGAGACATGATCTAAATACAGATTGTAGCTATAAGCAAGAAACACCCAATTTACTTCTTTTTTATCTTTGAAATTAATTAATTTTTTTCCGACAGAGTCTTGCTCTGTTGCCCAGGCTGGAGTGCAGTGGTGTGATCTCAGCTCACTACAACTTCCGTCCTAGGTTACCTTTGAAGTAATTTATGTAACTAATAGGCACACTCTAAGTACTTTAAGCCTAAGCCAAAGATGTTACTTTAGTTATTTTTCAGTTCTAGTCACTTAAATTTTCAATTCTGGTAAATGGTATGAAACTTTTGATAAGCTGGAACTAAGTAGATATAATTTGTGAATATGATGTCATTTGTTTTTAAATTTTCAATTTTTTTTTTTTATGACAGAGATTCACTCTTGTTGCCCAGGCTGGAGCGAAGTGGTGTGATCTTGGCTCACTGCAATCTCCGCCTCCCGAGTTCTAGCGATTCTCCTGCCTCAGCCTCCTGAGTAGCTGGGATTACAGGCACCTGGCACCATGCCCAGCTAATTTTTGTATTTTTAGTAAAGACGGGGTTTCACCAACTTGGCCAGGCTAGTCTCGAACTCCTGACCTCAGGTGATCCACTCACCTCGGCCCCCCAAAGTGCTGGGATTACTCTGTGCCTGGCCGATTTTCAGTTTTTTTGACAGGGTCTCATTCTGTTGCCCAGGCTGGAGTGTAGTGGCATGATCTTGGCTCATTGCAGCCTTGACCTCTTGGGCTTAAGTAATCTTCCCACCTCAGCCTCCCAAGTAGATGGGAGATGCATGCCACCACGCCTGACTAATTTTTGTATTTTTATAGAGGCGGGGGTCTCACTATGTTGCCCAGCCTGGTCTTGAACTCCTGGCCTCAAAGGATCCACTCACCTTGGCCTTCCAAAGTATTCAGATTACAGATGTGCACCACCACACTTGGCCAATTTATGTAGCAAGAATTCCTTGAAAGTTTGAAATGTTAGTTTTTTTGTTGCTTTTTCTATTTCTTTCTTTTTTTTTTTTTGGAGAACAATTAAGGGATAAGAAGAAGCAGATTTTTAGTTTTTACCAAATGTCACTTTGACTCTTTATCTTACTTTTTTTTAAAAGTATACTTCAATATTGCATGTAAATATAGTAATTGAGATTGCCTTTCTACTTTTCAAAATACTTTTTTTTTTTTTTTTCTTTGAGACAGAATTTCTCTGTGTCACCCAGGCTCATGAAGTACAGTGGCACCATCTCGGCTCACTGGAAACTCCGCCTTCCAGGTTGAAGTGATTCTCCTGCCATTGCCTCCCAAGTAGCTGGGAATACAGGCATGTGCCACTTTGCCCAGCTAATTTTTTTTGGTATTTTTAGTAGAGACAGGGTTTCACCATGTTGGCCAGGCTGGTCTTGAACTCCTGACCTCAAGTTATCCTCCTGCCTCAGCTTCCCAAAGTGCTGGGATTACAGACTTGAGCCACTGCACCTGTTCTTCAAAATACTTCTTAATTAGTTGGAGATATTGCTCACTTATATGTAAATGGCCAAGCGGTCAGATATAACGGATCTGAGAGCTAGAGGTTTCAGAATTTTAATCTGAGCTTTGTGCTTGATTTCATGATTTTGAGTTAGTCACTTAATGGTTGAGTTTTAGTTTCCTCTAACGTTAAACACTAACATTTCCTGCCCATGTCAAAGGATTTACTGAGAATTAGTGATTATGAGACATCTTTTTTGTTTAGCTTTAGTTGTGGATGTTCTCAGGCAAATGTTTGAGTACATGGGCAGTATATACTCTTTGATCCCTGGAGTACATGTAGGCCAGAGCTGTGCTTTAAAACTCTGGGTTTATGAATTTCCATTGGTTTGTTCATCCATTTGACTTGTTGCTTTTTAACATTATGATCTCACATCCAGCACTGGTATCACAGCCTTCTGTTACCTCGTACATAACTGATGGAATATATAGTACAGATGTAAAACAAAACAACCAAACAAACAAAAAACCCCCTAGCCAACCAGCCAATCAGAAAACTCATTTAAATAAAATTTATTTTAACCAAGTCTTGAATTTGGAACTATTTTTCTTCTATTGTAATATAGAAGGTAGGATGACCAGTTTTGGTAAATGGAATTTGTGGTATACAGTATTCCTATTCTGGAAGACTTATTTGGTACTTAGAACAGAAGCATTAAACAAACAAACCATTTGTCAAGTAAAAGTGTCAGTCTGTTTATTCAGCAACACATTCTTCTGCTCCTAATGAGTACCAGGTAATATGCTAGATACCTACTAAGATATGTAAATCTTGGTCCCTGCCTTCCAGGAGCATCTCACAGATTATGGAAGATGTGTGAATAATAATACACAGGTGCTGGGCACGGTGGCTCTCACACCTGTAATCCCAGCACTTTGGGAGGCTGAGGTGGGTGGATCACTTGAGGTTGGGAGTTCGAGACCAGCCTGACCAACATGGAGTAACCCCATCTCTGCTAAAAATACAAAATTAGCCAGGTGTGGTAGTGGGTGCCTGTAATCCCAGTTACTTGGAAGGCTGAGGAAGTCTGAGGCAGGAGAATCGCTGAACCCGGGAGGCAGAAGTTGCCGTGAACCGAGATCATACCATTGCACTCCAGCCTAGACAACAAGAGCAAAACTCCATCTCAAAAAAACCAAAAAAACACAGATGTGTAAAGAAAAAACAGCATGATAAGTGCTGTTACACAGATGTGAACAGTTTACACTGAAAACAGAACAATAACCAGTCTAGGATAAGTGGGGCCAGCTTCACTCAGGTGACATTTAAGCCACATTTACCTGACTCCAGGTAGAGGGAATAGACAGCGAAAAGGGTGTGGGATCAGATAAGGGCTTGGAGGGTGTGTGTGTGTGTTTGTGTGTGTGATGTAAGAGAAAGGCCTAAATGCAAAGGTACTTGTATGCCTAACTTTGGGTTTGGATTGTATTGTTTTAGGCAGTCATGAGAGACTTTTAACCGTGAAGTGATAGGCTTAGCTTTGTCATTAGGAAACTCATCCTGGAATAGGTGTGGAACATGGACTCAAGTAGAGAAAACTGTGTAGGGAGACAGATGATTAGGCTGCTGCAGTAGTTCAAGTATGTGGTGGGCAGGACTTTATCTGAGATCGTGGCAGTGAGGAAAAGAAGCAGGCAGATTTTGAGATATTTCTCACCATTTATTGGGATTTAGAGAATGAGAACATTGAAACTTCTTAGCTTGTGAGATGAAGTAGATGATGATGTCATCAAGCAGAGTACAACATAGAACAGATTGATGGAGAGAAACATGAAGGATTTTCTCTTGGACATATAAATCTATGTAACATTATTGAAATATGGGACATTATTGGACATTATTGAAAAGGTTCAGGAGGCTATTGTAAATGAGTCTGGAGTTGCAAAGATAGGCTAGAATTTGAAATAAAATTTAAGGGTGAATGGCATGAAACAACTACTTGAAGTGATGGTACTGAATGCAGTCACTAAGGGAGAGTGTGAAAAGTCAGATCAAAAGGAGACTAAGGAGAGAACACTGGAGGGTCCTGATTTAATATTGACTGGAGAAGCCAGAGCCACGAGAGACCAAGAAGGAATGACCTGAGGCAGTAGGGGACCCAGGAGTGAGTGGAACTACTGAAGTCAAAGAAGAGTTTCTAGGAGTAGGGAGTCGTCAGAAGTGGAGGATGATGTCGAGATATCAAATAGGATGCAAACTGCGGATAGCCCTTTGGATTTGGCAATTAGTGGATCACTGGTGAACTTTGAAAGGTTTTTGCTACCATGATGGAGATGGAAGAGGTAATGTACAGGGGGTGAGATCTGGATAGAAGTTGATGAATGGGAGAAAGTAAGTGGATTTGGTGGATGGAATGCTAGAATGAGGGGAGATTTTTAAACAGGAAGTGATAGGCTTAGCTTTGTCATTAGGAAACTCATTCTGGAACAGGTGAGGAAAGTGGACTGAAGTAGAGAAAACTGTCAGAATGGAGACAGATGATGAGGCTGTTCAGGTAAGTGGTGGGCAGGCCTTTATCTGAGATTGTGGCAGTGAGAATAGAGAGCAGGCAGATTTTGAGACGTTTCGCAGCTGCCGTCAGAGGGGAAGGAGTCAGTGGAGATGAAAAATTTTACATAGCGAATAGGCAATTGATAGAAGATAGGTAGAGGAGAGTTATTGCGTCTAATACAGGAACAGAGGTGGTCAGAGTGTCTTCTCTGAGAGATAAGTTGAGAGGTGGGGGGAATAACATCTTGGGGTGGTCCCATCTGACTATTATTTTTCCCATGAAGCAAGATGCATAATTTTTAAATTGAGAGTTAGGGGAGGCTGGAGTTATTTAAGGGCCTGTAAGATATCTGGGAACAATTTTAAAGCTGCTTTGTGGAGTAGGAAATAGCAAAAGACTCCTGAGAGTTCAGGTAATATTGAAGGCCATCTGACTATAAGACAGTGCTATTTTTCTCCAGCAAACCCTGTAGAGCATGAAGGAAGGCATCAAGGGAGTGCAGCCTTGCCAAGTAGAAAGGAAAGATCTAGTGGAATAAGAAGAGAGCATTTAAGAGGATGAGAGGCTGGTATCAGAGGGGTTTCTTTGCAAGTGACAGATGAGAAAGGGAAGCATGTGGTTGTCAGATGGTTGGAGCCTCGTGAGGGATTTTGGGGCTGAGGTAGGAAGAGCAGTAGTTGGGAAGTGGCAGGATGGATGTTGGTAAGTGTTTTCCTTCCATTGCATGCGTGGGTGGAGAAAGTGAAAGACTGCAGAGAATGCATGAGAGAGGGGGTAGTAGAGGGAAGGAGAGAGAGAATGAGAGAGAGATTATGAGAGACCTTGGCCCACCTCTAATGACTGAGGAAAATAAAGTCAGTAAGTGAAAGCTAGGGTTTACTTACAGAGACTGGGTAGAGAGAGCTCTCTATGAAGAGGTTGTTGATAATGAAATGGTGGAAACCATTTGATAATATGGTAAATACTAGAAGCTGGTTTAGCAGGGAGAGGGCAGTTTGCGGAACAAGATAGCTTATGAGGCAGAACAAAGCTTTTCACCAAATATAGAATTTGTAAATGGAATAAATGACAAATTGACACTATTCATAACATAAAGGTAGTGCACATCCCTATCAAGACATTTTACAATTTAAAGGAACATGTAGAGTGTGCATGTATTTTTAAATTAACAAATTTTGTCAAAACCTACACTTCTGATTTTTGAGATATATCCTCATTGTATTCAGTGTTTTTCTTGCTAATTAGAAATAAGTATGATGACCAATATTTTACAGTTTTTAAAGAGGATTAAAAAATTTAAATTTATATACAGCAAATGCACTTTTTTGGTATATAGTTCTATGAGTTTTTACACGTGCGGGTAGGTTCTTGTAACTTCCTCTATGGACAGTGTACAGAACAATTCCAACACCCCAGATTGTTTCCTTGTGTCATCCCTTTGTGTTCAGACTCTGCCCCCACTGCTAACTCTGTGAGCTACTGATCTGTTCTTTATGCCTATATTGTTTGCCTTTTCTAGAATGTCATACAGATGGAATTAAACAGTATGCAGCTTTTTGAGAAGGGCTTCTTTCACTTAGCATATGGATTTGAAGTTTCCACGTTGTATGTGTATCAGTAGTTCATTCCTTTCTGCTGCCGAGTGCTATGTTATTGTATGGATATGCCACAGTTTATTTAGTCCCCAGTTGAGGGACATTTGGGCTGTTTTCAGTTGTTTGGTGGTTACTTTTTTTAAAAAATCATATTTGGATTTTTGTGTGTATATAGATTTTTCTTTTTGTTTAAGTAAATATCTGGGAGTGGGATTTCTGGGTCATAGGCTGAGTGTATGTTTACCTTTGTAAGAAACTGCCGAACTACTTTCCAGAGTGCCTGTACTATTTTTTACTTCTACCCACAATGCATGAGAGTTCCTGTTATACATCCTCACTGGCACTTGATATTGTTTGCATTTTTAAGTTTAGTGTTCTTGATGTAGCGGTATCTCAGTATAGTTTTTATTTGCATTTCAGTAATGACTAATGATGTTGAGCATCTTGTCATGTGCTTACTTGCCATCTGTATTTCTTCTTTGGTAAAGGGACTAATTTTTTTGCTGATTATTGGAAGTTTGTTTTCTGATGGTTGAGTTTTGAGAGTTCCTTATGTATTCTTGATACAAGTCTTGTATGATATATATGATTTGCAAATATTTTGTTCTGGTCTGTGGCTTATCTTCTCAATTCCTTAACAGAGTCCTTTGCAGAACAAAAGTGGTTTTTTTTGTGCATGTGAAGTTCCATATATTAGCTTTATTTTTTATTTTTGAGATAAGGTCTTGCTCTGTCACTGAGGCTAGAGTTTAGTGGTGTGATCATGCCCCACTGCAGCCTTGATCTCTCATACTTTTAAACAATCCTGTTACCTCAGCATCCCAAGTGGCTGGGACTACAGGTACGTGCCACTACACCTGGATAATTTTTAATTTTTTTTTGTAGAGATGGGGTCTCACCATGTTATCCAGGCTGGTCTTGAACTCCTGGGCTGAAGCAATCCTCCTGTCTGTGCCTCCCAAAGTCCTGGGATTATAGGCATGAGCCATCGTGCCTGGCTAGTTTTTCTTTTTGTGGATAGTGCTTTTAATGTTGTATATAAGAAATCTTTGCTTTATTCAAGTTTACAAAGATTTCCTCCTATGCTTTCTTCTAAGAGTTTTATAGTTTTACATTTTTTACACTTAGGTCTGCGATTCATATTGAGTTAATTTTTATGTATAGGATGAAGTTTAGATTGAGGTTCAATTTGTTTTTTTTTTCATATATGGATATCCAGTTGTTATGGCATCATTTGTTGTAATAACTGTAATTTCTTCATGGATCATACCTTTGTTGAAAATCAGTTGTTCATGTTTGTTTTGGTCTGTTTCTGGACTCTCTGATCTCTTCCACTGATCTGTCTATCCTTTCACCAATACCAATTGTCTTGACTAATGTGGCTTTGGATTACATCTTAAAATCTGGTAATGTGAGTCTTCCAACTTTGTACTTTTTCAAAATTGTTTGTTCTCTTTAGTTCCTTTACCTTATCATGTAAATTTTAGACTTAAGCTTATCTCTACAAATAATACTGCTGGGTTTTGATTGGAACTGCATTAAATCTGCAGGTCAATTTGGGGAGAACTGATATTTAACTCTTAGGAGTTTTTTTTTTTTTTTTTGGTCTCTCTCATCAGAGTTTTGTAGTTTTCAGCATACAGACCCTCAATATTTTAATTTAAAACCTTTTGCAGATTGGATTATGGAAGTGGGAAGTGAAGAAGAAAAATGGGAGAAGCTGGATGCAGAATTTGATCACTTTGTGGTTGATATGAAGCCCTTTGTTCTAAAATTACCCCATAGGACAGGTAAGGTTATGTTTGAAAATTAGATTCTTTTTTTTTAATTAATTATTTTATTTATTATTTTTTTTTAAATATATATACTTTTTATTGCATTTTCGGTTTGGGGGTACATGTGAAGAACATGCAAGATTGTTATATAGGTACACACATGGCAGTGTGATTTGCTGCCTTCCTCCTCATCACCTATATCTGGTGTTTCTCCCCATGCTATCCCTCCCCAACTCCCCACCCCCCGCTGTCCCTCCCCTTTTTCCCCCCAAATGACCCCCGTGTGAGATGCTCCCCTCCCTGTGTCCATGTGTTCTCATTGTTCAACACCTGCCTGTGAGTGAGAATATGTGGTGTTTGATTTTCTGTTCTTGTGTCAGTTTGCTAAGAATGATGGTTTCCAGGTTCATCCATGTCCCTACAAAGGATGCGAACTCATCGTTTTTGATGGCTGCATAATATTCCATGGTGTATATGTGCCACATTTTCCCTGTCCAGTCTATCATCGATGGGCATTTGGGTTGGTTCCAGGTCTT
>PVKV010023409.1:0-33402 GCA_004027835.1 Alouatta palliata | reverse complement strand
TCATTGTTCAACACCCGTCTATGAGTGAGAATATGCGGTGTTTGGTTTTCTGTTCCTGTGTCAGTTTGCTGAGAATGATGCCTTACTATAACATCTGCTTGACTGTGATGCCACATTTCCCATCCTCCCATAGCAAGGAGATGATGAGAAATGACTGTTCATTGACTGCTGAGTATGTGGTATACTGCAGTTATGGGTCTTGACATTGAAAATGATCTTGTGAAGAGAGTGTGGGAGGAAGGGATCAAATGGGATAATGTGTTGGGAAAGTTTCGTCAAAATTCATTCACCATTTTTGCACATTTGTTATAGACTAGGTGCTGTGCTAAGCATAAAGATATGGGATGAACAAGACACACTTGGTCCCTGCACTCATAGCTCTGACAGTTTCATAGGGGAAGGGAGGAAGGCTTTTAAAAGGAAGGCTTTGAGCAAGAATAGCTGAGGGACATAACATAGTTTCCAGGGTCTGTGAAAGACTTCTTGGCATTCTAACTCAAGCAAAAAAGTCTTCTTCGAAACTCAGTCGTTATGCTTTTGTTATTAGTCTTGTTGGAGGACTGAAGATCTATCCCTGATGTACATTAACTATCAACTGGGCATGCACAGTGTCAAATGTAAGATACTTGTGTCTTCAGGAGAAAGCCATGCTGCAGTAAAAGTACAAATGTTATTTGAAAGGCAGCAAAGCTGGTGAATGCTAGTATTAACAAAGTTATCAGAGGATTAATTTAGGAACATTAAGCTATAAACCCCTGAGTTAGTTACATAGTTTATACATGTACTAGTGCAGTCCGATTGTTAGGAAACTGAGGAAATGGAACTCAGAAAAAGTCTGTCATAGAGCTTTCCCCATAGTATATGCTCACCAAACATCTGATGAACAAATAAGTCAATGGTTGAATGAATTGGCACTACTCTATGTATACCTTTTAAGGTATCTGTCAGTTTATTCTAAGGTTTCCTATATATTTTTCTCAGTGATTCCTTTAGTTTCGCAAGTTAGATTACAATGTAAGTACTTCTGGAGAAAATTAGAGTAACCACTACATTTACCAATATGATTTTTTTTTTTTTTTTTTTTTGACTCAGAGTCATACTGCTGCCTGGGCCGGAGTTCAATGGTGCGATCTTGGCTCACTACAACCTCCGCCTCCCGGGTTCACGTGATTCTCCTGCCTCAGCCTCCCGAGTAGCTGGGATTACTTGGATTACAGGCATAGTACTACACCCAGCTTATTTTTTGTATTTTTAGTAGAGACAGGGTTTCACTATGTTGGCCAGACTGGTCTTGAACTGCTGACCTCGTGATTTGCCCACCTAGGCCTCCCAAAGTGCTGGATTACAGGCGTGACCCGTCATACCCCGGCCCTACCAATATAATTACTTTTATTATTTCATAACACCTAATGAGCAATGTCATTTAATTCTATGGGAGTGAAAGTCAAGCAAGCATATTTAAAAATCATTAAGTATAAAACACTAATATTTTAAGAGCTTTTTATTTTCTGCCAAAAATAGACATTAAAAGAGGTTTTTTGTTTTGTTTTGTTTTTTTGTTTTTTTGTTTTTTTTAAATGATTTACCCATTTCACAGTTTTAAAAAATGAAGTTTGGATGCTTCTCTAGGTTTTACATGGAAAATCAGTGGCAGATGAAAGCTAGAAACTCGGGAATTTATTTTTTCATCTTGTGCTTAACCAATTGGAGACAGGCTGTCTCCAGGCTATATTTTCTTTTTAATAGCTATAAAGTGAATGAACTCAAAGAACAGTCTAGTGTCCTGCTGCAATTGATATGAAAAAGGACAGGGGAAGAAAAGATTTCTCATTAATGGATTTATATTCTAGTGATTGGGTTAGGGGGTAGAAAGGTCATTTTGAAAAGAAAAGTGAAATATAGAGCATGCAGAAAAATTATCTTGTTATCTGACTCAGAGACATGAGGCTGCATGTTATCCTCTGTTCGTTTATTTTTTCTCCTAGTTTTCCTTTTATTTTTAGATAAATGTGAGTCAGACAGATGAGACAAGAGTAATTTTTAGAAACTCTCTTCTCTTGCAAGCTTTTGGGAGCGGAGTTTTTCTCTTTTTATACGGTCTAATTGGAAGTGCCATTTAATTGTAAAAGAAGAAAATTGGGCAGGTAAATTGGTAAGAACAAATAAAATATCTTATGAAAAGTTGAGCTTACCTTCTTATTAAGTATATTAGGTCATAATCAGACAAAATTTAAAGCTTAATTGAAAAACTGAAATGGAAGTTCTCTCCAGATTTTTTTTTTAAGGGGAAGACATTATAACTCTGGAAAGACTTTTTAGTTTAATAAAGAACATGGGATTAGAAGGTAACTAACTATTTTGGTGGTCTTGTGTTTAGTGACAAGTTTCTTACATATACTTACATAAACTTCATTTAATTTTCAACAATTGTTTCACCAGGGATGTTTTATTTATTTATGCTTTTCAAAACATAGACAAGGAACTTTAAGCCTTGAGAGTGTAAATGTATTGCCCACAGTATCCTGGATTCAAATCCAGCTTTGTCTGGCTCCGACCCTCTGCTCCTTCCCCACCCAGAAGTTCTCCTGAGGTATCCACTAGCTCTGGTACTGAGGATGTAGCTGAGGGAACACGGGAGGCGGAGGTTGCAATAAGCCAAGATTTCAGTGTCCCACTGACTTCACATCCATACACACACAAATGTGTGACACACAGCTTGTGACTCACAGGGTAATGGAGTATGTACCAGGCACTGTTGCGGCACAAAGCGGGGAATGATCAGCTCTGCTTCGGCTGCATGGAGCAGGTCAGCCAATATTTTACGAAGGAGGAGAAAATGCCATTTGAGCTTGTCTTCCTTGTTGAGAAGGCACAGTAGATTATCTGAGATGGAGGGAAAGGCTGCCCAGAATAGCTTGAAACAGTGGCATGGAGGATGTGATTGCAGAATTGTCAGATAAAATGCTGGATACACAGTTAAAGTTGACTTTTCCCATTAAACAACAAATAAAGGCTTAGTATATCCTATGCAATAACTGGAATGTATACGAACCCATTATTTGTGGGTTATTGGAAATTCAAATTTAACCAAGCATTCTGTGATTTAGTTTGTTGAAATCTGGCCATGCTGTGTATTTGGGCTTTGTTGGAGTGTAGCATGCAAGGTTGGGGGCACCAGGAGGGATGTTGAGAGAGAATCATGTTGAGGCTTACACTTAGAGAAACTGGTCTTTGCTATACATGGTAAATAGGATTAAAAGTAGAATTAACCTACACAACGGATGTCTGTTTATCCTGTGGCTTAGTAGATCATATGTGCCACTTATCAGTTACAAACGAACAGTTTGAATAAAGCATTGTCTCTAATGAAAAGTACTTCTTTGTTCAAGAAGTCATGTAATAAAATAACTTATAACAAACTTTCAGATAAACTCCTAATGTCTGATTATTCTTTTTTCCGTAAGAGAAATGTATGAGAAAGGGAAGAAATGCTTTAGAGGGAGGAGAAAGTTAAATAAAACCAGCAAGAGAAAAAACAGATACATTTATATGGCATATATGTGTTTCCTGTTTAATTTTTAAGTGGGGCAAAAAAGACAGATGAAATCGCATTATCCCTGTGCAAATCCTGTCCAAACTAGAGCAAAGATATTTTACTCTGACTCAGGAGCACGTAATTCTTTCCAGCGTCACAGAAGACGGCACTGCTTGGGGACAATTGGGAATCACTTGGAGGGTGGCATGTAGCACTGTTATATTTACTTAAAAATTTGGTCAGGCACGGTGGTTTATGCCTGTAATCCAGCACTTTGGGATGCCAAGGAGGGAGCATCTCTTGAAGTCTGGAGTTTCAGAAACAGCCTGGTCAACAGAATGAGACCTTATCTCTAAAAAGATTTATTATTTTTTTAATTTTTAAAATTTAAAGGTAACATATTGTTTAAAAACATATTTTATTTCTGTGTTTTTGCTTAATGATGTCCAGGGTATCTGTGATATTGGCTCATGCAGCGTGTCTCCTATGTTCGTGGTATTGGTTGAAAGGCTGCATCTAAATATTTTGATATAACCTTTAGAAAATAAAAGGGTGTGTGAGAGCAGTGACTGCATACCAATTTAAATTTTTCTCTCCCTCCTCATTAAACATGTGACTGTCTTTTGTTTACTTTTCTCCTTACTCCAGAAAGGATTTAAGGCAGCTCATAAATATGTGCGAGACCTATCACTCCTACACATGTGGCCACTCAAGCATTTTGATGATTGTACGTTTTAAAGTTAAATGCAAAGACCTCTTTATAATTAGTGTGTGTGTCCTGAGGAAAGTTATGGTAATCATTACTTTTGTTGTGATTATTTCTTTGTATCTAATGAACAATGGTAGTAAATCCCATAGGAACCATAGTAGAATATATGTATTTTGAAAATAGATACAAAAATTCTAATCGACTTGGATAATTTGCCTTCATTTCATTTTTATTTAATAAGGCATTTCATTGTCCTTTGCTTAAGCCTTTCTTTGCTGTAGATGAGGTTAAGGAAAGACAAAAATCCAACTGTGGTAAACACAATCTGAGTTTCATCATTAACACTTTCATATAAAGACAAGATAAATAACCAAAGTAGACATTGGTCATAATGAATGACTTGGATTCATTATGTTTTCCTGAATTATTTTTACTTTAGTAGGCATGTTATTTCTGCTTAAAAATAAAGTGCTATTAGTAATCAAGCATGTGAATTCATAAAGAGTAAGTTAAATTTTAAACCATGCTTTATTTGAGATTTTGCTTTGTCTGGGAAAGGATTTAAACATCAGCAAGAATGATTTAGGGGTTAGAAAAACAAATCTTTGATAGGGAGAGTATAACATGTTGGAATGGGTTGTCTTCCCAATGTTTTTAATGATTTGGCAGGCATATTGTCAAATGATCTGGGGTTTTATTGAATCTGATAAAGGTAATATTATGTTCCAAATGAGTTTGACAGGCTGGCCAAATGGCTGGATCTCACAGGATAAAGTTTAATAGGAATAAGCAATAAACACATAGCTCTTTACCTGGATCCAGAAAAACAACTAGAAAAGTAGTTCACATTGAAAAATAATGAAAAACAATGGCCTAGGGCTTTTAGATAACAGTGAGTTCAATATAAGTTAAGAAAGTGGTGGGCTGCTGTAAGTATAATAGGATTTAGGACCAATTTTAGAGCAAGCTTGCCAGACTAAGGAAGATGTAACTTCAAATCTGCATTCCATAGTGGGCCAAACTTTTTTTTTTTTTTTTTTAATACTCACTTTATATCTAGAAACCACATTTTAAAAGCATACTTTTAAAAATGAAAAATGTACTTGATGAGACGATATAAAACCATGTCAAAACAAAAACAAAAACAAAAAAAGAAGAAAAACTACAGGAATAGAAGTTATTTTACCTGGAGAAAAGAAGATCTTCATTGTTAAAGAGGAAAAGGTTTATTCTCTCTGATGTTGAATTTCTACAAGGACCAATATATAGAAGTTTCCGTATAAGAATGGACTTACTTGCAACCCATGTTTTCTAGATAGAATGGGCTGCCATTTTATGAATATGGACATCAGCATTCCTCACCTGTTGGAGAGGCTGGAGAAAGATGATTTACACATTGGATCTAGATTTAGAACTTTGTGTTCTCTTCTGAATCTGCTATTCTGTGATTTTAAGGATGTTTGGGATAGTTACATGTGATTTTGGTGTACATAACTTCTAAAACAATTAGTTATTTCAGGAAATTTCTGACATTAAAAAACAACTCCTCCCCACCAAATCTACCCTTCGTTATCACATAGACAAAGCAGCTGGTTGATTGACTGGAAGTTTCCATTTTGCTAGGTAGGTATTTAGGAGATGTAGCTTGTTTTGTGCTTATTGGGTCATCTTGCCCACATACAGGCCTTTTCAATGTAACACTCCATATAAAAAGGCAAAATGAGTTGCAAAAAATACACACAAAACCCTGATCAAAGCAGTTCTTAAAATACATTAGCTGTAAAATTTCATTACAATCAGAATTTTGTGTTCCTTGCACTTACGGATTATTGTCTCTTTCCAGCCTTTTAATATACAATGAAAAACCTTTAGATAGCAAATACTTGTCAAGCCCTGGCCAATTGTTCACTTGTTTTCAGAAATATTTGATACTATAAAATATCTATATGACAAAATAAGAAAGTCAGTTCCTTGGAGTTTGTTTTAATAAGATTAATGCAATCAATGCTGTGATTCTTTTTTTCTTCCTATCAACACCCCCTCTATTTCATTTTTGCTAGTCACCAGCTGGCTTTTTTTTCCCACCACAAAATGACTCTAAACTACAAGATAATTCTACAAAAAGAAATTTGTTCCAAAAGTTACATGAAGCCAACTATGTCAGCAATGGAAAGAACTAGTACATTTTGTTTTGAAAATAAAAAAATCCTAGATCTGAATATTTGTCTACTTAACCCCCAAATACTCTACATGAAGAAGTTTGTCTTCACTTTTTTATTTATTTCTAAAACTATGAAGGTAAAAATTTGGGAAGATCTTTAAATAGCGTCCCTTGTAAAGTACTGTAAAATGTTAAATTGTAGTACAATAGTGTATGTACTAGTTAGCTAAATTAGATGGTTAAATGGTTAGAATGCAAGCATGTACTGAACTTTTTATAGTTAGGAGTCAAAATCATGATGTGAGTTTTGATATATTCCTTAGTTAAAACTCTTGGCATTAAGTTCTACTAGTATCTTTCTTTCCTTTCTCAACGTCTTAATATTATTACACTGTACATTTAGTCCTAGGATTTAGAAATCAGTTACAAAAAGTTCAAACCAGACTTGTCCTGTCAGGGTCATCTCAACTTGTCATTCAGGGATTAAATGTTTAGGTAGAAAAGCAGACAACATGCTGACTTGAGTCTTATTTTCTCAGTACATACAAGCCAGTTCAATTCGCTGCTTTTCAGGTAAAATACCTAGCAAGAGCTGAATATCTGGGGACATCCTGCACTAACCTTGTTCCTTAAGATATAAATTCCCAGGGGGCATAGCAAAACCCATGAAGGTTAGACAATCATATTGAAAGAACTTTACATTTTCAGCTTTCCAGGAGACTGAAATAGAGGCTGCCTTGTTATCCCATGTTCTAGTAAACTCTCAACCATATTTAGGACCTGCTCTAAAGCATTTCAGGGCACCCTATGCTGTTTAATTGAAGAGCAAATCTGTATATTCAAAGTGTGCATTTTTTCTAAAAAAGAAAACCAAAGCACTGCTCAAATATGAGGTCTTGTGGTTGCATATCATTTTAATAGACATATACACTAAGCACCATAGTTTTTAATTCATGAAAGAGCTTAGAGCTTGCATGTGGCAAAGGATTAAGTTATTTCCTAATTACTTTCTCAGAAAAGCCAGTGGAAAATTAGATGCACTCCACCAGGCAATAAATACATCACACTAAACAAAATTTAAACTAAAGAACAATCAACCCCTTTTCTTTGTTGTTTCAAAGGAGAAGCGGATTAGACCTTTTAAGAAGAAGATCAAGAGCATTTTATGGGAAATTCAGGGGGGAAAAAAAGCTATTTGGACTGAAATCAAAATGTTATGAATAGTACTTTCTAAGTAATGACACATATCAGCAGTATTTGTAACCATAAGAACAATGTGATAAATTTTAATCACTTGGGACTCCAGCTCTGTGGGAAGTGCTTACTACACAGACATCATTTATAGGTTTCCAGTTATGACCTACGTCTAAAAGACATTTTAATGATAACTGGAGAAAGTAGATAGATTGTCTTCCTAGAGTGTTGAAGTTCCTGCTTGTTGTCATCCTCAGCTCTATTAAAGAGCAGAGGCTTTCAAAGGTACATTTCAGCCTAGCAGTCAGGGTGCAAGACCAAAGGGATGGAACTATCTAAGATAAAATATGCCAGAAACGTACACTCCTCAGGATTTCCTGTGGGAGTCTGCCCAAAATAAAGCAATATTAATAAATATAAACTCTGGAACACAATTATCAACAGAAACAGAGTCCTGAAATGTACCCTTGAAATTCTTCTAGTTTCCTCAGGCAGGTCAACTATTGCAATGTAGCTGTGCAAAATGCTAGACCTCCCTACAGGGACAATTGCTTTAAATTATATTAAGGACTCAAAGACTCTAACATACATGACAAAGGAAGGAGTTTAATTTGTTAGATGCTTTAAATCTTTGAGTTCACTCAGGGTCCTTTGGCCCCCGACCTTGAAAACATTTCTGGGGGCAGAAAATGTAGTTTCAGAGCCTCTGAACGTCAAAAAATATGCAGTTGGTCAATTTGGTTTTTATCTTTTCCCCTGTCTTTACTGCATTTTTGGAGAGAAAAGAAGCTCAGGTAATGCAGATGGAATACAAAAAAGATGAAAGAAACAACAAAGGGAGAGAAGACTTGTGTTCCTAAGCCATAAAGAACTGTCACACTCCTTCAGATTTCTTCCCAATAACTTGAAAACCCACCCTTTGCATGTAGCTCAAAGTCAAAGAAAATTTCCTGACCCTAAGTTGCTTACTAGACAAAAGTTTTGCAAGATTTGAGTGTTTGATCTCTTACAGCTTCCATACTATTTCAAGCAAGAGAATTATTTCTCATAGCCAGGAAGATACTCTCACAGCCAGGAAAAATACTATTATTTTTCCTTTCCATCATTTGGTCATCGACAATGTGGGGGAACTGAAACAATTTCCGCCTCTTTTCTTTCTCATTGCATTCTGGTTTCAAAGTATTTCTTACTCCACAGAGTGTAATATTCCTTAGTACAATTAAGAAAGCCAGGATGTATACTACTTCACTCAATTCTAGCCATTTTACAATCAATTAGGGGTAAAATCTTATTTTTATAAGGTTATTTTAACAATAGGACTAATTATGAAAGTTGTTGATTTTTCAAGCCCTAGGCAAAATCTGTAGTGTAAGCACATCAGAAAGAACTAAGAATAGGAGACTCAACAGTAATCACTACTCTTCCCTTAAAGAGACAATAAATACACATAAATTTAAAGAAGCTTTGTTTTCTGGTTGGTAATTCTGAAGTGTGTGAAAAGTAACTTATTTACAGGTAAGAATGATCAGAGTTGTAGCATATCAAACATAACAATGAAATCACCAAACTGGCCACTAATGCCATATTTTAAACCTCCAAGTTTTCTCAATACTACTGTCCTTTTTACTGCTTCTACATTAAAATGTAAGACTTGGTGTTAAATCAACAAAGTAAAGAACTCACAATCAAGATTTGGTATTGAACACATGGAAAGCACCAGAATTTATGGTATTTGTTACTTCTAAAGATGAGGCTCAAGTCCAGATGCTTTGACTATCCGATGCCTGGCCCTGGCTCTGTTCACTAGACAACTGCTCTCAAGAAAACATGGCCCTTCTTCAACAAGGCTCAGCTGCAAGCACCACCAGTAACTTGTCCCAAGATGAAAGGGCTCAAGTCAACATAAAAAGTTTTAGTCATAGAATTTTCTAGTTTTAGATGACCTTAACAATCTACACCTTCCCTTATTCCTCCCATCCTACCAAGGAACAGTTCAATGTCCTGCCTAGTCTTCCAACCCAGGTCTCCAAATCAATGGCTTACTTGTTTTCTTTTGCTAGAAACACATGACCATGATAAGTTTTTGTCATTGCTATTCTTTCTTTTTCTTTTTGTTTAATTTTTAAAATAAATAATGTTTTTGTTTTTTGAGATGGAGTTTTGCTCTTGTTGCCCAGGCTGGAGTGCCATGGTGTGATCTCAGCTCACCGCAACCTCTGCCTCCCAGGTTCAAGTGATTTTCCTACCTCAGCTTCCTGAGTAGCTGGGATTATAGATGCACACCACCACACCCAGCTAATTTTTGTATTTTTAGCGGAGATGGAATTTCACTGTATTGGCCAGGCTGGTCTCTAACTCTTGACCTTGTGATTCGCCTGTCTTGGTTCCTCAAAGTGCTGGGAATAAAGGCGTGAGCCACTGTGCCCAGCCTAATAAAGAGCCTTTTAACATTATAGGAAGTCATGTCAGTGGATATGTTTTTCCAAATGCTTTTTATTTTCTCCCAAGCTACTCTTTCAAGAATGCTTATCTTATGAGAAAGGGCCCTATCATGAACTGAGTGTGTGTAGAGCTGTTGAAAATACTGAATGATTACAGTACAGCAGAAGAATGATACTCAACATCAACTTCCTGGTTAGGTTAACTGATTATACTTTCTGTGATTAATAAGCAACCCTGCAGATTAGCAGTGAGAACTAGTTATTGAACCATAGCTGCAGCCCAGCCTAGCTGTGATAGGTTATCTCCTCAAGAAGTCTTTTGAACTATAGAATACTTTTCATTTCTTTGGTTTCATCTGAAACATGGTTCTAGCCCTTTCTCCATTTCCTATTTTATGCCCATGGATAAAGTTTAGACAAAGGAACACCTCAGTTAGGCATTAAATTCAAAGTCTCAGTGAATGAGGAAAATTCTAGGGCATAACAAATTGTGTTGCTGTTTCAGTTCATAAGACTTTTTTGCAGATTCTAGGGTTCAGGCTAACAAAGATGTAATGATAATCATCTATCAACAGAAAAAGAAGAAATGAGTAGAAGGAAGAAGATATATTATAGTTGATGGATAAATGATATCTCATAGGTTACAGAGGTTTGTATCTAGTTCTTAAGACAAGCATATTTATCAATTGCTTTTGACTTTTTCATTCATGAGGGATGTTTATTATTGAATAGTCAATCCAAACCGCATTGGACTTTTGAACTTCCCATTCTAATGGGAAGGCCTTGTCAGAGAGAAATCTGAATTTGCGCAGATTTGAGAAGTGATGTAAGATAACACATACTGTGTTTTACAGCCTTTGAAGCTCAGATCCTCCCTGCATATAACACACACAGCATTCCAACACTCACAAAGCTTAGCTGTGATGAACAACTCCACTGAGACTGAAATTATTCAACTGATGTCCCATCCCCTTCCTCACCAAAAACCTCCTCCATGAACAGGCCCCTTTGAAGGCCTCTGTGCTCAGGAGAGAGATGTGGCCACATCAAGGGTCAGGAGTCAATCTAACTCTAATTATCCACATTATTATTGCCTGGGAACCGGATCTACAGGCCTCTGTAACCCAGGCAGGGCAAGTGATCAGGTTTCACAACACTCATTCTTAATTGAGGAGCATCTTTGCTTCAGTTTTCTTCATATTGCATCCACATTAAAACACCATCTGACTTGGCTAGGGTTTTTTATTTTTTTTCCTAAATCATAAGTTCTCAGGTGAAATAAAATTTTAATTATTAGACAATAGAAAGCATTTCTAAAATCTCTATCCCCAAATTCTTCTTTCAATTTGTTCAGTCTGTCAAAAACAAAGCATGGCTTATCCTAGGGTCAACAGGATCCTACTTTGGAAATAACATTTTTGCTTCTTTAACATAAGGGTATCTTACACTCTTGGCTACTATCCTCAAACTGCAGAAATTCACAATTGATGCACAATATCAATTTTGAAATAATATAATAGAATGTGAAAGACCTTTCAGAGTGAAAAGATTGCTATATTCAAAGCACGCAATTTCATTTTCAAGTAAAAGAGTTTTAGCCGTCTACTATGAATGACTAGAATTTTAAAAACAACAAGACCACTCAGATATTTTTCCAAGACTCACAATCTGGAGACTCCCCATTTTGCCAAACCTCCCACTAGACAGGTAGGAAATATAAACAAAGCAACAGACCCCTGAGTTATACACATTGACAAGGCTGCAGGCCCTAGGATTAGAATGTTTCATCCCCGTAGCCAATGTCTCCCAGAAGGACATCTAGTAGGAGGAAGAAGGAAGCATGAGGTTAGAAACTTACAAAGATTGGGCAGATAGTCAAAGCACTGGATAGACGAGGCAGCCTGTAACTCATTATTAGCAGAACATCTCCAGGAGGCCCCTGCAAACATCCTACAACCACCAGCAAAAAAAAAAAGCAGAAGTCTTCTCAGAGTTGAGGCTTTGCGTTATGCCTGTACCCAATGCAGGGCAGCATATAACCTACAGATGTTGGGAGAGCCCAGGACACACTGAAAGTGTAAAGCCTTAAATCAATGTTTGCTGAACTGAAGACATGGTGAAAATATCATTGCCATGACTGCTTTCCTGCAAGAGGCAGAGTGAGAATGGGAAGGGAAGAAAATATGTCTTGTGACATTTCAACTATCATTTAAAAATGATCAGATGAGTAAGTGACTGTGTAGGAGGCACAGAGTACCAGAGGCATGCTTCGGAAAAGTAAAGGAAACAGCCTTTTATTTTGGGCGAGGAATTTACTAAAAAAATCCTCAAGGATTTCATATTTACATTTATCTCAATGGTAAATATCCTAAGGATAAATATAATTCTGTTAGTGAAAGACAGATTCTTTTTGGCATTGCTCTTTCAGTCCATCAAGGAATCATTTACTAATCTATGGCTGTATTTGTTTAAAAATGTAGTATACAAAGCATCTGAGAGTACACTGGACTCTCTCACATCAGCAGGATAGGATCTAGAAGGACCACAGAGATCACTCACCCATTAATTCTCAATCCCAGCAAACATCATGCCTCTTTTAATTACATATATTTTGTACTGCCCTCTTTAAAATCTAAAATAAAACTTACATAGTTTTTCCCTGTACATACATCATTTTAAAAACTTTAATAGATTTCCTAACTATAATAAGAAGAAAAGTAATTTAAAATAAAGCAACATGCTTTTCTTTTTTTTTAAATTTTACTTTAAGTTCTGGGATACATGTGCAGAAAGTGCAGGTTTGTTACATAGGTATATGTGCGCCATGGTGGTTTGCTGTACCCATCAACCCATCATCTAGGTTTTAAGCCCCACATGCATTAGGTATTTGTCCTAATGCTCTCCCTCCCCTTTCCTCCCACCTCCTAACAGGCCCCAGTGTGATGTTTCCCTCTCTGTGTCCATGTGTTCTCATTTTTCAACTCCCACTTATGAGTGAGAACATGCTGTGTTTGGTTTTCTGTTCCTGTGTTAGTCTGCTGAGAAAAATTGTTTCCAGCTTCATCCACATCCCTGCAAGGGATATGAACTCATTCTTTTTATGGCTGCATAGTATTCCATGGTGTATATGTGCCACATTTTCTTTATTCAGTCTATCATTGATGGGCATTTGGGTTGGTTCCAAGTCTTTGCTATTGTAAATAGTGCTGCAATAAACATACATGTGTCTTTATAGTAGAATGATTTATAAACCTTTGGGTATATACCCAAAAATTGGATCGCTGGGTCAAATGGTATTTCTGGTTCTCGATCAGCAACATGCTTTTTAAAATGTGATAACTTAGGTGGAACTACACTAGAAGATACTATGAAGTAGTCTGAGGCTTGCACCTCCTTACAGTGCATACGTTTGTATTAAAATGAAGACACTATTCAAATTCATGCTGTAGATACCTTCTTCTATATTGGCATTTTGGAATATGGTCTAAATAATTATGTTCTAACAAATAGTTAGATTCACCATGAATGTGATAATGTAAAATGCAGAGATATGGGAGTATTTCATTAGCAACTCAAATACAAGAAGAAGCTTTGCATTTCTAGGAAAAGTTTTATATTAACATTTGATTAAATACTTATGTTTTAATACAAAACAGAATTGACTTTTAGGCTCAGATAATAATAAATAGGTTTTTCCCTTGCACCAGGGGAACATTTGAAAGCTGTGTGTACATTTTCAGGTTGAGACTACTCTGTACATAACAGGACATCAACCGTCCCTGGCCAGGTCCGTTAGATGCCAGCATCACTCTTCTGTCATAAACTTTTGTGGGAGCCATAGTTGTCCCTTTATAATTTTCTAAACATTTCTGTACTCAGATGTCTAGAACTGCTTTTCTATTCTTGCCTTCTTAATCTACAGATTTGAGTCCTGGAGAGGTTAAATCCTTTGTTCAATATCACAGTTGTTGATATTGAACACAGTAACCAGAATCAGGATTAGGTACATGAATTTACTGGTCCTTTAATTAGTTTTAAAGCCTTTGTAAAATCTCTATAATGGCTGAAGCCCTTATATCCAAGCTTCATCCACTTTGTTTTCTTATATCCTGTTGTCTTTCTTTAAGGCCAAATCTGCATACTCGCCATCCCCCAAACACGGCAATTTGCTGCTACTTTGGAATTTGTTTTTCACATTTTCTATGCTGAATGGATCCACTTTGATAATCTTTTTCAAATATCCTCTCTTCCATAAAGGACTTCTTTACACTTAAACCTGAAATGATCTCTCCTTCTGGGGCAGGAGTCCCCAATCCTGGGGCAATACATGGCCTGTTAGGAACCAGGGGGCACAGCAGGAAGTGAGCAGCAAGTAAGCCCAAGAAGCTTCATCTGAATTTACAACCACTCCTCATCACCGGCATTATTGCCTGAGCTCCACCTCCTGTCGGGTCCGTGGCAGCATTAGATCCCCACAGGAGCACAAACCCTGTTGTGAACTGTGCATGCCAAGGATCTAGGTTGCATGCTCCTTATGAGAATCTAATGCCTGATGATCTGTCACTGTCTCCCATCATATCCAAATGGGACCATCTACTCACAGGAAAACAAGCTCATGGCTCCCACTGATTCTGTTATGGTCAGTTGTATAATTATTTCATTATATATTACAATGTAATAGTAATAGAAATAAAGTGCCCAATAAATGTAATGCACTTGAATCATCCTAAAATCATCCCCCTCCTCAGTCTATAGGAAAATTGTCTTGCATGAAACCCGCCCCTGGTGGCAAAAAGGTAGGAGACCATTGCTCTAGGTAACTTCCACTTGACAAGCAGCTTGCCATATTGACCTTCACTATTTGGAGGGGGTGTCTACCTTATAAACACCTTGATGGCAGAAACTAGACCTCATCCTTCATTGTGTTCTGCTTACCACTAATCATCACTACATAATGCATAGTAGGTACTTAGGATTAGTTCTCAATGTTTACTGTTAAATCCCTGCAGTTCCTACAATCTTCAACAAGAGGGATACTGATAATTGAAGTTAATTTATCTTACCCATCTCAGACAGAGGCAAAGCACAGCTTCAAGCAACATGGCCATGCTGGGGAACATCTGGGAAAGAACAACAGAGACAACCGTCTGGCTTGCCACAGTCAGGAAATGAATGGTTCATTCCTAGCAACGAATCATTTTGTGTTTTGGAGGCAGAGATATAAACAATGACAGGCTCTGTTAAAAGCAGCTGCAGTCACAAATCCCCCAACACGCTTCATATGTGCAAACTACAGGAAGGACTCCCGGTACCATATTGGGCTTCTCAGTAACACACAGAGAGTGGAGCAATCACTGTCAGTAGTGTCATCTTTGAATACAATGCAGAACAAAGTGTTCATGTTCCACTTGCCATGTGAGTGAAGGTGGAAGAGAAATGGGGTAGGGTCACTGACACCAGTTGGTCATTTTTTAGGCTGTTTTATTAACTCTCTGCAAAATCTGAACAACAATTTTATCCTTGAACACAACTTCCAAAATTTTAAGTAGAAAACAGCCTTCAAATTAAATCTACACCCATTTTATAGATAATCTCTACCTTTGGGTTTTACTTTTTTGAGTGTTCACTGATTGGTTGTCAGGTTGTTTTGGTTATCGCCTTCTCATCTGAACGTTTTATTGTCAAAGTGCAACATGTGAGATATAGCATGATGTATTAGACCTATAAGTAATCAGGGAAAAATTTAGTTAAGCTCATGGATTCTTTGGAAATATGCATAAATATTTACAAATTATAGAATTAAATCCAACTTTTTTTTTTTTTGCTAAATGAAATATATATCCCATTTTTTGTAAATGAGAAACATCAAACTCAAATTCTGGAAGGCAGTAAGAAAGCAAAAGACAGAACACTGGGAAAATTGATTCATAACTCCAGTTACAAAGTAATTGCATATAATTTTCATAACTCCCTCCCTCTAACAGCTTTATAGATTTACACACCTAAAATGTGTATGTGTGTGTGTTTTTTACAGTTGTAAGTCATTTTGGTAGGAATTTTAATGATTAGTTCTGCATCTGGACAAGGGGATCTAAAGTCAATTCTTACATGTTAAAGACGCTAGTCATCGTAATAGGGTGAATAGGGCTTTCTGACTTTTTGCATTTATGACTCATGGCTCATAATACAAAATTTTCAAATAGTTGAATTCAAAACCTATTTTCTTTCTCATCTTAGAGTTTGCTTCAATACGAAGAAATGAAATCAGAGTCTGTATGTTGGCAGTATAAGCAATGACTGATCAGTAGGAGTGACCATCTTTAGGCTAGTCCACAGACCTGAACACTTTCATTATTCAGCGCTTGTGTGGTTTGATTGAATGGCAAATTCTACTTGGAAAATATGCTTTTAATTTAGAAGAGATTATTTCAAGTAATTTTCTTTGTTTATTGCATAAGCTTTAATTAAAGTTTTATATTCACTGACCAATCATCAAACACTAGAGAAAATGACACAAAAGATGAGTCAGCTAAACTTGGAGAATGTGGGAAGAAGAAACATTATGTCAGGAGTATGGAGGATGATCTAAAGAAATAATAAAAAATGTTTTTCTGGAATTATTTCTAGAAGTTAAAGGTAAAGCATCATTGATAATGGTGTTTTTCATTTTATCGAATAATTGCTGTGGAGATACAGTAATTATCTGGGAGGATTCATCTCCACTCCTGAGTATTAGTTAGCACTCAGAAAAAGTCAGAATTTGCAAATGATTAAAAATTAAAGTATTATATAATTAGATAATTAAGAACATAACAACTATTTACTTAGAGTTTACATTGTATTAGGCACAATGAACCCTATGCCATGTCACAGGCATCATGAAGCAATGATGGAAAAGAAATAGGTGCAAATGAAATATTAGCTGACTTTCTCTTAGGTGAAAAAAGAACCTGGTTCCCTGGTCCATGGGGTCTTGGAACCAGTTTTTGATGCAGGAGAAGAAGGTGACCTAGCGCCGCTGAGGATGAGAGGCAGGGGAGTAACTGACTTAGGGTTTCTGGAGATTTGGCTGTGTGTGTGTGTGTGTGTGTGTGTGTGTGTGTGTGTGTGTGGTGTGTGGTGCGTGTGCGTGTGCAGATGTTGACAGTGAACAGGAGTGAGCCTCCAGTTAATTGTAAAATAATAGATCGTATTACATGTCTCTCCCTCCCCTTCCCATTGCTCTTTCCATGTCACCTTGTAGTCAGCATAGGAACAGCTTGGGTGGTAATTAGGCTGTCTCTGCCCACATTAGGAGTTGCTGCAGCGGGGGCGCCTAGCTATTGTATAATCCTTGTTTAGGTTTCTCCACTGTGGGATTTGAGGCTGAAGACTCCTAATGGACAAGCAATGAACTCTCTTGGGAAGAGACCTTTTTCCTGCCACTACCACAGCTGGGATGTGGTTTTCATTCTGTTCTCCAAAAATGACTTGTCAGTCAGACAAACTCTATATCCAAAGCCAAAGCTCACCAGTCTAGGCCTTTTTCATAAAAAGGATGGAAATTTTTAACTGAAGCACATTTTTTTACACTCAAAGCCACTGACTCCTGTCAGGTTACAGTGTCACCTTTAGCCTCTCTTAGCCCTAGAGGACCTGGGAATGAGCAGGATGTGATTTAGTTGCATTTTCTGGTCCAAATGATTCAATAATCAATGTGTAAGAAAAGACTTTTGCTGGGTGGTTAAATTCCTTTACATACTTTGCCTGTATTCACTGATTTGGGAAAATAACAGTAGAGTTTATTTAAAATAATTTGAAAAATAGATTGGAAAATTATGCAAGAAAATTCTCCTGTGGCTTTATTCTGCATAAATTGTGAACAGCTGTGTCTGACTCTTGAGTATCATTGTGAACTGGGCACAGATTTATTTGTAGCTGCTCGAGAGTTTGGTGGCAAGAATCAGTCCAAATATTCATATGGCATAGAGTTTAGTTCTTCCAACACCCAGTTCAGACTTATGTTTCTTCACCTGTGATCTTCTCACCTCCAGGTCCTCAGTTTTATAGAAACCCTTAACTTCTTATGATAAAGGAAAGGAACAGAAAAAATGACAAAGACAGTGATGCTAATCCAGAGGAATGGGTGGCTGGCAAATGTTAATGCTTCAGACGTTAGGGAGAGTTCAGTGTGAAGCATTTTAGTGACAGGGGCTTTCTTGGGGCCACTAAATTGGACAGCGTGGATTGCTGCCCATACGTGGAGCCTGCCTTGTGTGCAGAAGCAACTGAAGGGAAGGCATTTTCCTTCATGATCGTGGCACAAAATTCATGTTGGGTTTTGACTTTTGGTGTACTCTAGCAGTCGGTTCATTATTGCTGTTTTCATTGTAATTGGCATGTTGATTAGGCTCTGCTACTCTGGACTGAGCTGGGCATGGGGGTTATATCTCACAGAAAAAGCACCGTGTGTTGTTGGTAGATGGTATGCTTTGGCTCTGTGTCCACACCCAAATCTTATCTTGAATTATAATCTCCACTTGCTGAGAAAGGGACCTGGTGGTAGGTGACTGGATCACAGAGAGGGGTTTTCCCTCATGCTGTTCTCCTGATAGCGAGGGAGTTTTCACAAGATCTGATGGTGTAAAAGTGGCAGTTTTCCCTGTGTGCTCTCTTCTGCCCTAATGTAAGAGGTGCCTTCCTTCCCCTTTGCTTCTGCTATGATTGTAAGTTTCTTGAGGCCTTCCCAGTCATGTAGAACTGTGAGTCAATTAAATTTCTTTCCTTTATAAATTACCCAGTCTCAGGTAGCATCTTTATAGCAGTGTGAGAACAGACTAACGTAGTAGACATGGAGTCAGGGCACCTACCCACCCTCTCACCTGCTCATGCTTACATACCCTCACCTGCTTCAGAAAGCATCAGTTCAGAAAGATTTCAGGAATAACCTGGAAAATGGCCTTCCCATGAGAAAGCTGGGAGAGCCCCAACCTAAAAGCAAAAAAAATCATATCTTTTAAAAATGTTATTTTGAAATCCTTAAAACCTTGACAGACACCCTAAACTGCTTTTTAAATGATGTCTTCACAGGAAGTTAGTTCTTTATTAAAGATGAAAATCAATATTTTGTTTCATTTACAGAGCAAGTATATAAGTTAATTATACTTATGAAGTGGAACGAAAAACTCCTGCAAATGTTAGCAGGAAAGCATCAGGGATACTGCTCTTATTTCTTTGCCTTCTTCCTACTTCTCTTGCTAATTATTTGGATATTTCATAATATGCAATACCTAAGATCTAAACATTTTAATGCCTACTTATTAAATCATAACACTCTTATTCAGACAAATTAAACAAAATAGTCTAATAAAAGTGACTTTTGTTTAAGTATACATTAAGATATCACTTTAATAGGCATAGAAATGAGAAATCCCCTCTCGGCTGGTTTCCTACAGCAAGGAAAGTGTTCAACATGCAGTGCTGGTCACGTGTTCCACATTCACTGTATACTACCAACGTCGACTTCTCAGGTCGCGCAGGTTTAGAGGCATTAAATTTAGCGACCAACTTTCAATAATAATAGTAACTACAATCAGTAATTTATGTACCTCTTGTTTAGAGCCAGGACTGTTCCAAGCACTTTTACGTCTATCAACCCATCTAATCCTGCAACTAACCTATGAGGTAAGTGTGACAATTATGTCTATTCTATAGAGTGGGGAATTCAGGCACAGAGACGCTGCATGATTGCTTTGAGATCACATAGCCAGAAAGTTGGGGAGGTAGGTTTTAAACCCAGGCATTCTGGCTCCAGGATATACATTTTTAACTGCTGTGCTATTCTCCCTCAAAAGTAGAAAGAGCTTTGAATCAGACTTAAATAACAACAAATTCAGAGCGTTAGTCAAAATACAAATGGCGTTTCATTTTAGAAATCAATTTAGAGCCTTGCATTTTAGTTTTCATGTTCTTTTTATTCATTCGGCAAATATATACTGATGCTATTATAAGCCAAGCGTCTTCCAAAGGTGCTGGAAATAGAAGTTTCTTTCCACGGAAACTGCATTTTCATGTAAAACATGAGACAAAGCCAGATTAGGTGTGAAACATAAACATATTTGGGATAAAACTGGATTTTAAGCACAATGTTTTCACAAGTGGAAAATATTTTTTCCTTAAAAATAGTCACCTAAATAAATTAGTTATTTTTATGATGAAAGGTATCCTTAAAGTAGAATAATTATTCAAAATTTTAAAATTGACAAGTAAAAGTTATATATATTTATACATACACATGATGTTTTGATGTATATAACATAGTTAAATGATTAAATCAAGCTAATTAACATATCCGTCACCTCATGGACTTACCTTTTTTTGGTGTGGTGAGAACATGTAAAATTTACTCTCTTAGCAGTTCTCAAGTACATGTTATTATTAACTGTAGTCAGGATAATAATTATATTATTTATTAATTATAGATTAATTAATATTTAGAACTTAGTCATCCTACCTACCTAAACTTTGTACTCTTTGGCCAACATCTTTCAATTTCCTATCTCTGCCACAGCCCTTGGTGGCCACCATTCTATTCTCTGCTTCTATGATGAGTTTTTTAGATTTCATATGTAAGTGAAATTATACAGTCTATATTCGTTTTTCTGTGTCTGGCTTATTTCACTTAGTAAAAATTGAATAATTCTCACTCTTCACCTGAAGCCATTTTGATTCCCGGTAGAAATATTTGCAGTAGTGTTTTATGGGGATGAAGCAGAATTTAACTTCTCAGGGACATTTGGGCAGAAGCATGTGGTTATAAAATCAGAAAGACCTGGAATATTTTAAGTTAATTACAGTAAAGCATAAGAACATCAATTCCCTTGGAAAGGAAGAATGCAAACAGTAATAATTATCAAATGTCTTAATAAAGAACAGAATTAAAAGAAAGTGTCCTGGAAAAGGAGAAAAAGGGGAGGGGACTGAGTAGAGATACAGTACAAAGAAAGATAAGGACAGCCAGATGCAAGATGCATTCTCATTCTAAGATTGTGAAAGACAATAAAAAAGGATTTGAACAGAGGAAATGAGGTGGTAATCGAGGAGGACAAAGAAAGTCTATCCACTAAAAATCTTGGTTCAATCAAATTAGGACATTTGTGACATATTTAAAAAATTATAATCACTTTTCAAGTGAATGAAAAATAATTCAGGCAGCTGAGAAGCAGGAATTGACAAAGAGCTGAAGACATGTAAAATGAAAAATACTGATGTACTTGTTCATTTTATCTGACTTGTTTGAAAATGAGGATTCGAGAAATCAGAAATATAAAAATTGGCAAATCAGATATGTACTATTTATTAACCAAAAAGAAATTATATTCTTATTGCAGTTGACATCCTTAGAATTTAAGAAAATAATAAAAAATGTTAAAAAAACTTGACTAATAAGCATTAATATACATTTAGATTATTCATGGAGTTACTAATTAAGTACCATTCATCCTAATATGGTTAGTTACCAGAGTCTATGGATACCTAAGAGAGTCTATTAGGTAAACATGATAAGGTTAATTTTTCTGATTACTTGACAGAAGTAAAATAGTAGCAAACAAAAAAGATATAAGAAGGAAAAAGTCATCGTTAAATTATTTATATAAAGAAAACAATCTCCATATAATGAAAATAATTCAAAGATTCTATGAATTAAAGATCTGTCTAGATATGGAGAGATGTTCAGTTTTATTTCATAGCTTCTGAGGCCCATGTAACTAACAAAAATTAATTTGGCTGACAGAAGTTAATTGATAATTAGCAATAGAGAAAAAAATTATAGATATAAAGAGATTATTATTCATTTTACTACTCACTTGCAGAGACTATGAAAAAATTTCTTTGAAAAAATTTCGTTGAATTAAGAAGTGAAGAAACAGCACTACCTAAAAGCGCTTAATACAAGTATACCTCAATTTAAGCAAAACTCCAAAATATAAAAATAAGATGTGAACAATTGCTTTATAAAGGAATTTACTGGTAGTAAAACAATTCATAAAATTTCTTAAAATATCAAAATCTCTTCTAAAGTATTTAAATAAACATGAAAAATTTTAAAGTAACACTAATTTCCAATAAAATGTAACTGAAGTTAAAAAAAAGGGTGGGGTCAAAATACTAAGGAAAACAGCATTCATTGTGCAGTGGGCAGTCAGGAACTGCCACATATATTATTTTATTTAGTTCTCTTAACAGATCTGTAGCATAGGTACTATTGACACATTTTACAGTTGAGAAATAAAAAAATCAGTAAGCTTTAACTAACGTAACCCAAGTCCGCTTAGCTAATAAGTGGCAGAATTCCATTCAAACGTTGATCTTGCTGACTCTATTAGACTACATTCATTAGACTACTAGACTATATTTTCTGCAACCACGATAGACAGGTACACAAATAAGTCAATAGTATTTTTTCCTACACCTGTTATTTTGTGTTTAAAGTGTATTTCTTGGAAGCTCCAAAATTGCGTTCAATTCTTTTAGATGTGTAACCAGAATTGTGATTGCTGGATCATATGGTAGTTCTATTTTTAATTTTTTGGAGGAACACCATACTGTTTTTCACAGCAGTTACACCATTTTACAATCCTACCAGCAATGCAGAAAGGGTTCCAATTTCTCCTTCACCAACACTTTTTTGTTGCCAGTAACTTTTGTTATGTTATGTTCTTTTCAATAATAGACATCTGGCTGGATGTCTATTATGTTTTTGACTTGCATTTTTCTAGTGATTGATGTGGGGAATCTTTTCACATACTTGTTGATCCTTTTGTATATTATCTTTGGAGAAATGCCTATGCAAATCCTTTGCTTATTAAAGAAAAGATTATTTTTAGAGCAATTTTTGATTCACAACAAAATTGAAAAGAAGGTACAGAGATGTCCACGTATTCCCTGATTTCATGCAAGTATAGGCTTCCCCATTATCAACCTCTCCTAGTGGAGCAGTACATTGTTACAATTGATGAACTCGCATTGACACATCATTATCATCCAGAGTCCGTAGTTTACATTAAATTTTAGTATTGGTATTGTATATTCTATGGGTTTAGACAAATTTATAATAAAAATGATGCACATCTATAGTATCACTACCCTAAACATTGCCCATACTTTGCTCACTCATTCTTTCCTTCCCTCAGCCCTTGGCAACCACGGATCATTTTTACTGTCTCCATAGTTTTGATTTTTCCAGAAAGTCATGCAGTGGGAATCACATGGAAGTCTTTGTTAGACTTGCTTCTTTTGCTTGATAACATTCATTTCAATTTCCTCCATGTATTTTCATGGCTTGATAGCTCATTTGTTTTTAGTGCTGCCTTTGTCCATTTTTTAAATGGGTTATTTATTTTTTTATTGTTGAGCTGTAGGAGTTCTTTATGTCTTCTGGATATCAACCCCTTATCAGATACATGATTTGCAAGTATTTTCTCCCATTTTGTATGTTACTTTATTGTTGATTGTATTCACTGATACATAAATATTTTTGTTTGTTGTAGTCTCATTTGACAGTGTTTGCTTTGTTGCCTATGCTTTTGGTGTTACGTTATTGCCAATAAATCATTGCTGAATATAATTTTGTGAAGCTTTCCCCCATGTTTTCTTCTAGGAATTTTATAATATTAGGTTTTATGTGTATGTCTTTAACTCATTTGAATTAGCTTTTGCATAAGACGTAAGAGAAGGTCCAACTTTATTTCTCTGCATGTGGATATTTAGTTTTCCCAAAGCTGTTTACTGAGACTGTCCTTTCCTCATTTTGTGTCTTGGCATCTTTGCTGAAGATCATTTGGCTAGATATGCTAAGGTTTATTTCTGGGCTCTCTATTCTATTACATTGGTCTATTCTGCCTTTATGCCAGTACCACATTGTTTTGATTCCTGTACCTCTGTAATATGTTTTGAAATTGGGAAGTATAAGTCCTCTAACTTTGTTCTTCTTTTCCAAAATTGTTTTGACTATTTGGGGTCTTTTGAGATTCCATATAAATTTTAGAATACATTTTGCATTTTTCTAGTTTTGCAAAAAGTACCACTGGGATTTTGATAGGAATTGCACTGAATCTGTAAATTGCTTTGGGTAGTATTGATATCTTAACAATATTAAGTCTTTGAATTCATAAACATGGAATGTCCTTGTACTTATTTGCATTTTATTTCTTGTGTAGTTTTCAGTGAACAAGTTTGTCACCTTCTTAAGTTTCTTCCCAAGTATTTTGTTCTTTTTGATTCTATTGTAAAAGGATTTATTTTGTTAATTTCTTTTACAAGTTGTTCATTTTTAGTGTATAGAAACAAGTGTATTTTTTGCAAATTGATTTTGTATCTTGCAATTTTGTTGAATTTACTTATCGGTTCTAACAGGTTTCTGTGTATGGAATCTTCAGGGTTTTTTACGTATAGGATCATATATTTTGCAAACAGATAATTTTACTTATTTATTTTAAATCTTTTTATTGCCTAATTGCTCTGGCTAGGAATTACAATACTATATTGAATAAAAGTGGTGAGAATGGGCATCTTCGTCCTGCCATTAATTATAAAAAGGAAATGCTCTCAGTCTTTAACCATTGAGTCTGATAGCTGTGGACTCTTCATATACAGCCTTTATTATGTTGAGGTAGTTTTCTTCTATTACTAGTTGTTCAGTGCTTTTATCAGGAAAAAGTGTTAAATCTTATAAAATATTTTTCAGCATCAAATGAGATGATCATTTAGATTTTGTCTTTCATTTTGTTAATGTGGTACATTATACTGATTGATTTTTGTATATTAAGCCATCCTTGCATCTCAGGGATAAATCCCACTTGGTTGTGGTATAATATGGTATGTGGTATAATACTTTTAATACGCTGTTGAATTCTAATATTTCGTTGAGGATTTTTGCATCTACAGTGTTATTGGCTTGTAGTTTTTTCTCATCTGGCTTATGAATTAGGGTAATTCTGGCCTCATAGAATAAATTTGGAAGTGTTCCCTCTCTTCAGTTTTTTGGAAGATTGGTATTAATTCTTTAAATATTTGATAGAATTCTCCAGTGAAGCCATCTGGTCTTGGGTTTTTGTTTTGTTTTGATTTTTAGTTGGAAGGTTTTTGACTGCTGATTCAGTCTTATTATTACTTATTGGTATATTCAAAATTATTTTTTAAAATGAACTTTAGAAAGATATAATTTACATGAAAGAAAATGCAGCCAAAGCTCAATGAGTTTCCTGACACTAGGGTTCTAAGAGCTCACTATTGTACTTTTGAAACATTCGCTTTATTTTTAAAGTGTCTTATTACATGTCACTTCACTGAGAGTCAATTAGCAAAATGAATGTAACCTAATGGTTTAAGCCACAAAATAAATTAAATCCTCACAGAAGGCCTCTGATGGAGATAATTTATTTCAGAAATTAAAAAAAAATATATAATGCTTTCCAATCTTTGTAAAGAACTGAGAACCAAAAGAACACTGATAAGTTTTTCAATCAATTCATTTGAATAAATTTAAATTTGACAGTGGTATGTGAAGTATTCCCTACGTCCAAGGCATGATGTTAGGTGTTGGTAGGAGCCAAGAAAAACAGACTGTTCCTATTTTGAAGAAGCTTAAAGACAGACTGGGAAACAAGCAAGTAAAGAGTCACTTATGATGTAAGAGAGAATATTTACCAAAGAGGAGGCATTAGGTAGTAGGAAAATGGGATGTAAGAAGACTCTGTGTGTGTGTGTGTGTGTGTGTGTACACGTGTGTATAAGGAGGTGAGGATTGATCTCCTCCTGACATTTCTTTCAGTGATGAGCTGTTAACTGTGGTTAAGTCTTTTTTGCTGTAGCAAACCTTAGGGAGGTAATTCTTACAATATAAAAACAAGGCCCACAGCATATGCTTTTAGAATAGTACAAAAGATGAATTGCAGTAGAAAGCAGGGGAGCAGTGTCCAAGCATTGGTCCTTTCTCCTGATGCTGATGAATTATTCTGATTATAAGGCTTTGTTCTTCCAAACCTGTACATCTAAGACTCCTTAGTACCGAATCCTCTTGAAAAGCAGAGAATCAAAGGAAGAGGAAAAGAAGAAGAGAAAACACTTGACAAAGGAGGAATTTCTTATTTGCTTATTTGTAGCCATAGGTGGGATCGTGGCAAGTGTCGGCTGCTGAGAGGGTGCATACACACGCTAGTGTTAATGTGTCTGGAGGCAAGCACACTGAAAGCTGGAGTTTTTGAGCAGACTGAACAATTCCAGACAGCTGGCAGATCACAGTGAGTCATTAAAAACAGTTTACTTCCTCTCTGTAAAGGAGGAATCCACTGGTCTGCAACACAGGGCAGTTATTATTTGTGTAAATGTCACTAAATTTAACGGATACTTTATAGTCTCCATTTTATTTGTCCTCTCTCAGTGTTTTTGAACATGTCCACATTCCCACAAGACTCTCCTTGGCTCCCTTGATACCACACTTCCCTGGTTTTCTTTCTCTCTAGATGTTTCTTCTCAGTCTTAGCCAGATCATTGCCCTCTTCCCATCTCTGAAATGTAGTTTCTTCTCATCTCTGAAATGTAGTTTCATACCAGTATCTGCTTCTAGCTGTTTTCTTTTTCATGCCATGTATTTTCCCTGGTAGATCTCCTCTGATCCCATAGCTTCTTCTCTCTCTCTCTCTTTCTCTCTCTCAATCTCTTTCTCTCTCTCTATTTCACCTACCATTTTATATTCTGTCTTCACAATCTTCACTTGCATGTCCCACAGAAGCCTCAAGGAGGCTTAAGGAGCATACCTAAAAATAATCTTATTATTTCTAGTCCTCTACTCTAAACCTGACCCTCTTTTTGTTTTTGTTTCCTTACTCAATAGCTGATGCATTGCTCATCTTATGACCCAAAACAGCATTTTCGGCAGTTATCTTCACATGTTCCTCTTCCAAACTCCCAACATTTGATTACTCACCAGACTCTGGTGGTCCTCTGTCCTTGGCACCTCTCAAATCTTTCCACTTTCCTGCATCCTCACTGCTCTTACCCTTGATAAATCCACCAGCCTCTCTCCATGGCTTATTGCAAGAGCTCTCTAAGCACCGTGGCTCAAGCCTTGCCCCACTCCCTTATCTATTCTCCACCCTGGGATCTTCCTGCTGTGCAAATCTGATCACGCTTCCTCTGCTCCCCTCTGTTCTCAAGGTAAAGACCAGGCTCTGCATCATAGTATATGAGACCCTTCACTGACTGAGCCTTGCACTCTCTCCAGCCTCAACTCTTTCCTATAAGTCTCATATCAACTCTGTAGGCTCCAGTTCTTCTGCATTCTTCCCTGTGTTTCTAAAATATGTTCTGTTAACCACTATTTTGGTGAAGTGTTCCTTTTCTACCCTTCTCAGTTTAAGTGTTCTTCCTGTGAGTTTCCATAAAGCAAGGCAGTTCACCTCTACCTGCCCATCATATGGTATTGAAATTTTGCTTTTGCTTGCCTGTATCTACTACAGAAATCTAAACTTCTAGAAGGCAGAGCCCTTTTGTGGACTATTGTTCTCTAACATATAGGAGGTGCTCAATATGAATTTATTCACTCAATCAATAAATTGCAATGCATTCTAGGAAGGTTAAAGAAAATGTTCAGTCTAAAAAGGCCATGGCTATCAAGCACACACATTTTCTTACACAGTTCTTTCTTATATCCCCTTCCTAATATCTCTTTCTTCTATCTCCAAGATCTCCTAGTACTTTCAAATAATGATGGAATACGTAAGCCTCTTTGACATTCTGTCTCTTTCTCTACAGCCCTAACATGTTTTTGCTTCCAATTATATTTATTCTTTCTTTAATTTATTTGTTACAGCAAATAAAACGGTGTGGGGATTCCTGCTTCTCATACATTATTTCCAGAATAATTTAACTTGCCTTCCCTTTTCAAAGCATCATTATTTCTGGAATAATTTCACTTGCCTTCCTTCTTTTCAATGCATTTTTATAAAAGTGGCAGATTACACACATTACTATATAATCATAATTTTATAATTCAAAATTACCATTTGACTACTAAGCCGTAATGCTGAGATATTTTACTTTTCCCCAAATTTATAAGGTTTTAGAGCTTTTAGCTCCTTGCACTATTACTTCTTTGTGCTGCTATGTAATAATAATCTGCCTTGGCTTGTCTGAGGGTCCTCGACCTGTGTTTAGATTTCTAAGGTAGTAAGTTCAAGGAAAACTTAGCCACGGTCTTTATACTAGAACCACTCTGCCTCAATGTTTATACTTTATACTAAACATGTCTATAAGATTATACATTTTATACTTTTACATTTTTACGAGGTCATGATGACAAGGAATGCCACATCTGTACATCTGAAAGTGGCATTTACTTCCTCACACGTAAGATAAGTAGACTTTTTATGATATCTTTATATGTTTAATTAGTTCTGGCACATCAAAATCAGCCTCCTTAATTGAATATGTAAATATTTGGAGACTATATTCGACTGGGTCTAATAGTAATATAACTTCTAATATTTTAATAATAAAACCTTTCCAACAGGAATAAAGGGATGTCAAATCTAGTTTATAGGCCAGGTAAATGTTAATTGCTAAAGGTCTTTAATGTTTCAAAGCTTCGTAGCTGTGTTGGAAAGAGCAATACTGCATATTGCATATTTATTTAAGTTTGTGGTCCTCCACATGGGCATTAGCTTTTTTCCCTTTATCTTATTCTCATGTAATTTAACTAGAAATTACTTTAACATTTCCTGTTTTATGAATAAAATAGTTCAGCTCATCTACAGGGATACAATTTATTTTCTTTGCTTGTATGACCTAAACTAAAATAGAATAAGTTCCATCTGGGCTTCTTGTCAGAAGTGGGTCCTTGTTAAGGTGTTCTGTACTTGATATTAGGAATTTATTGAGACACTGCTTCCCAAATTCTTAGGACCAGACTCTTCAAGTTTTTCTCATGAATAGACCCTTCAAGTCCGTCCTCCTTGTCATCTGTTATGCCATCAGCCCCTGGCAAATTTCTTCTTTACTACATGAAACTGCCCTGTACAGGTGGTCAATACTGATACCAAAACCAAAGCCTCATGTGGCAGGGAGTATGGTGCTTCTCTTTAATACTTTATAGCACATCATCTCAGATTTCCACTTCTAGTAGGGTTGAGTAAGCTTCTATTGGACCATGTCTTTTCACAGATAATAACCTTAAACTCTGAAAAAAGTACATATTTAACAACAACATCAGCAACAACTACTTGAAGGCACTGATGAGTGAACAAAAGCAGACAGATGCTAGAGGGAGTCAGCACTGGGAAGAAGGGAGCCACATGGGTGAGCCATCCATATGTGTCTTTTAGCTTGAGGGCAGACCAAAGATAATGCTGTACTGGATGGCTAAAACTTCAGTGGAAAGCCCAAAGTATTTCTGAATTTAAGAATCAGAAGCCAAAGTCTAGGGCAACCACAGGTGTTGGAAAATAAAAGCATGAGGAGAAAATCCTGGAAAGAAGAGAGCCAGAGAGTACATCTAATTCTGCATATAAATTCTTCCCAAATCTCTGACTGACTCCTGGACCATGTATGTGTGAGACAGACTCAAAGATGCTCAACTAAGGATGAAATAACTGAATAAGGTTTTGAGCTGTCATTTGCAGTTTGGATTCAACGAAGTTAATTACACAACAAACAGACATAATCTTGAATCTTTACAATATAACATTATCCATGCCCAGGATAAAATCCAAAATTACTCACCATACAAGGAATCAGAAAAATGTGACCTATTCCCAAGAGAAAAGATAATCAATGGAGACAAACCCTGAGGTTTAGTTCAACCATGTTTTGAAATTTGGTGACAAGGATTTTAAAAGAGTTATTTTCAATTCTCTGTCAGCCAACTATAAATCTGTATTTCTTTAGAGTATGTTTTTGAGTTTTACTTTGTTTCTTTGATTGGGCTACCTTTACCTGTTTCTTTGTCTGCTTGTAATCTTTTGTTGAAATTGGGGCATTTGAAAAAACAATCACCTCCCCAATCATTATGAGTTGGCTTTATGCAGGGGAAGACCTTTACCTCTCAGCCCTGCTAGAAGTTCTAGGAGCTCTGAAAGATTTTCCAGAGATGTGACTTCTCTGGGTTGTGCATGTGCTTTTAGCTGTCTTAAATTCCCTAAACAGCTTGCCCCTGCTTCTTCTCAGAACTGTAATCTCTTGTTCCCTGGCATAGGCCTCCAAAACTGTAGCTGTAACATGCTGCAACACTCACCTCTGTTTTCACTGGCTTCCAAACTATGCTGCCAGTCTCATCAGTACTTCAAGTCGGGCAGTCCCTTTGCAGCTCCCAGACAAGCAAGAACACTGGATCACAGTTATTTTTTTCTGTCCTTAGGGAGGAGTCCTAGTATGAAAGATTTCTTCCAGTTGCACCTGTATGCTGGGTAGAGGAGGGTCAAATGCGAGTACATAAAATGCAATCAATTTTCCTACCCCTTTCACTTCTTGATTTGATGTTGGCTTAAGTATCATAGCTTCTCAACTGGCCCCTAGAGTTCTCATAAAGGTATTCTTGTGCATATATTGTTATAGTTATGTCAGTGTCTCTGTGGGGAACTCAACCTTCCTTGTCTGTCATCTTACTAACATCACCCTGTGACAAGGATATTAAAATTGCTATAATAACTATGCTCAAGGACATAAACAAACGTATGTTCACAATGAGTGAAAAATATAAGAATTTTCAGTGGATAATTAGACTATTAACAAACCACATGGAAATTGTAGAGCTAAAGATACAATAACTGAAGGAAAAAAATCACTAATTCAACTTAACAACAGATTCAAAGTGGTAGAGAAAAGATAAGTATATTTTAAGATAGATCAGTAACAATTATCCAAATGTGAAGAACGGAGAGAAAAACATTGACTAACTGGTTTCTCAGGAACCTGTACAGCAATGTTGAAGGTCTAGCATATGTGTAATTGGAGTTACAGAAGAATATAGAAAGAAAGAATGAGGGCAAAATATATAATAACTGAAAAATGTCCCAAATGTACACATTTAAGAAACTCAGCAGAATGCACACAGAATAAAAAGCAGATCATCCCTGGACACATCATACACTGCACAACACTACATAAAAGTAGGGAAAAAAATGAAATAGTCCGTGAAAAATAACATATTCTGTATAGCAGGACACTGAGTCCAATGACTGCCAAAGTATTTTTCTTATGTTTTCTTCCAATAGTTTTGTAGTTTCAGGTCTTACATTGTGAATCTTTAATTTGATTTTTGTTTATGGTGAGAGATAGGGGTCCATTTTCATTCATATGTATATGAATATTCAGTTTTCTTAGCACAATTTATTAAAGAAGTGATCCTTTCTCCCATAGTATGTTCTTGGTACCATTGTCAAAAATCAGTTGGCTATAAATACATGAATTTATTTCAGAGTTCTCTATTCTGTACCATTGGTCTATGTGTCTGTTTTTATCTCACCACCATGCTGTTTTGTTTACTATTGTTTTGTAGTATGTTTTGAAGTTAGGTAGTTTGATGATGTTAGCTTTGCTCTTTTTGCTTAGAATTGCTTTAGCTATTTAGGGTTTATTGTGGTTCCATATAGATTTTTAAGATTTTTTTTTCCCTGTGAAGAATGACATTAGTATTTTGATAGGGATTGCATTAAATCTGTAGATTGCTTTGGGTAGCATGGCCATTTTAACAGTATTAATTCGTCCAATCCATTAATATGTGAGGTCTTTCCATTTTTGTGTATGTCTTAGGCAAAGATTGTATGCTCCTATATTGACCTATTCTTAAGATGATGTTAATGAGAATTTTCTTTACCTTGAGGGGAAGTTCAACTCTAACTCTTGAAACACGCATAGCCCTATGAACCTGACAGAATAGTCACATAATGACTTCACAATAGTATATTCCCTAAAGTTATGCTTATTTTGGGCTTGAATAGCACTACACTTGTTTATCAACATTCAGTCAAGATTAGTTTACTTGAATTTGAGCCTAGTTTCTTCTCAGTCTTTCTTTACTCATCAAATATTGAAAAATTTTGTGCCAAGGCTCACTCAGGGTTAACCTGTAACACATATAAAAAATGTCTAATTCTACTCCCAAATGAATATCTGTTTATTTCCACTTTACAAAAGCATACTCGTTTAGATAAATTGTTTACATATGAATTTATGTAAGTGGCTGTTTATACCTAAAAGGGAAGCCTTGGGTAGCTCTCAAGTAGTCCTCGATAGCTAACTCCTTAGCAAGTTGCTGGGCCTCTCAGGGCAAACAAGTGATCACCCACACTACCATGAATATGGATTGTGCATCTTTATTCTGTATTTTTATCATTTGTCATACATTTGATGCGAATACATGGGTCTTACTCAAGTTCCATAATATATCTCAGCCCCAAATAACTGTGTATTCTTTAAAAAAGGAAATATTTCACACATTCCTTGAATTCCTTTGCCATGAGGGAGATACCTCATTTTCTTAAATGTACTCTAACTTAACAGAGCCACCTTCATCCATTCATCTTTGTACACTTGGAGAACTGCAAAAAAAAGTACACTCATTGGGAACACTTCATTAATTTTTTTCTTTCAGTTCTCAGAGAGTAGATAATTGCATTAACCATCTTTCTCAGTTCATGGCACACTCTTATCCTCAGTCCATAGGGGTTTCTATGTTGTTTTATTTTATATTTCCTTAGACCAAAATGTTGTGCATTATCTATATCTTTGGATATATCTGTACCTTTTTAATAATTTAATTTGTATTCAACAAATAATAATTGTACATATTTATGGGGTGTAATATGCTGTTATGATAGATATATATATTTTAGATTTGTGTATTCTCATAAAATATATATTGCTTTGGTATATATGGGTTTTATATTTACAGTGGCATTGTGCTATAGAACTTGCTTATTCTTGGGCCTGGCATGATGACTCACGCCTGTAATCCCAGCACTGTGGGAGGCCGAGGTGGGTGGATCATCTGAGGTCAGGAGTTCGAGACCAGCCCGGCCAGCATAGTAAAACCCCTATCTCTTCTAAAAATACAAAAATAAAGCCGGGCCTGGTTGTGCAAGCCTGTAATCCCAGCTACTTGGGGGACTGAGGCAACAGAGTCACTTAAACCTGGGATGTAGGGACATGGATGAACCTGGAAGCCATCATTCTCAGCAAACTGACACAGGAACAGAAAATCAAACACTGCATATTCTCACTCATAGACAGGTGTTGAACAATGAGAACACATGGACACAGGGAGGGGAGCATCTCACACTGGGGTCTGTTGGGGGGAAAAAGGGGAGGGACAGCAGGGGGTGGGGAG
>PVKV010023408.1:0-33411 GCA_004027835.1 Alouatta palliata | reverse complement strand
AAGCAATTCTCCTGCCTCAGCCTCCCGAGTAGCTGGGACTACAGGCACGTGCCACCATGCCCAGCTAATTTTTGTATTTTTAGTAGAGACGGGGTTTCACCACATTGACCAGGATGGTCTCGATCTCTTGACCTCGTGATCCACCCGCCTCGGCCTCCCAAAGTGCTGGGATTACAGGCGTGAGCCACCGCGCCCGGCCGTAAGTTGATTCTTTACTCAATAATTGAAATGACAGAGAAAGGAAAAGTACTATTAGGGATTATAGTAATGAGTAGCAGAAAATATCACTTACTTGGAGGTAGGTTGGTAAGCATTAAAAAGAACTGAGTGAGCTGGGATCAAGCCACTGTACTCCAGCCTGGGCAACAGAGGGAGATTGTGTCTCAAAAAAAAAAAAGAACTGAGCAAAAAAAGTGTTTGTTAGTAAAACATGCACACTAAACAACATAACCTTTACATCTAATCATTGTACATAATAAGATTATGCTCAACTGAAAATCGTATCTGTTTTCTTTGTAAAGCTAATATTACACAGTTCGAAAAGCTGTCTCCTAGGCAAGTGTGGTTTTAAGTCAACTGTTAATTAAATTATTTGCAATGAATTTAGTTGTTCCTGGTTGAAAAGACATGTTGATGGGGAATGGTGATTATCAAGGGACTTGTGTCCAATGCAGTGTGGCCAAAGTTTCAAGGCTTAGTAAACAGGAACAGGCAATAATAAAATCCTTTAATAATCACTCATACAAAAATATCCTATTTTTTTTTTTATTGTGACAAAAGGAAACATTGCGATTTACTTATCTCCTTTTAACTTGCCAATTTGTAATTAGCTGCCTTATGTTTAAAAGCAGACTATTTTTCCCAGTGAAGCAACAATTGGGCAAGTTTTAAGAAATGTCCTCAAGAAGTACAATAAAAATGTATTTTACATTAAGTTTACCATTAGAAACACACTCTTAATTGCATTAACCATAATAGGATTATTTACCATTACCAATAGCAAACAAATGAAAGATACATTTTTTTTTTTTTTGAGATGGAGTTTCACTTTTGTTGCCCAGGCTGGAGTGCAATGGCATGATCTTGGCTCACCGCAACCTCCGCCTCCTAGGTTCAAGCAGTTCTCCTGCCTCAGCCTCCCAAGCAGCTGGGATTACAGGCATGTGCCACCTCGCCCGGCTAATTTTGTATTTAACCCTGGAGAAGCCAGGGTTGGTCAAGCTGGTCTCGAACTTCCAACCTCAAGTGATCTGCCCGCCTCAGCCTCCCAAAGTGCTGGCGTGAGGCACCGCGCCCGGCCGAAAGACACATTTTCTAAAGCAATAGAACACTTATATTTTAGTGCTCTAGTTACCCCTACTAAACTGGTATTTTAAAATGTTCATAACTTGTCAGCTTCATGAAACCTAACAACCATTGGTTGAAAACATTTTTGTAAACTTGAAAGCGTAGCTTGTGATAACAACAAAAAAAAAGAAAAATAGCGTTAACCATTTTACATATCAGATGAATTAACATGAATTGTACGGCAAGACTTATGTAGGTGGAGCTCATCCGATAAATGTGCTAAAGGACCTCCTGCCAACTTCCTTGCTAGCTGCTCGCTCGCAGCGTGGTCCTCGGCCGGGAGGCGCGCTGCCGAGCTCGTACCGTAGCGGGCGCTAGGAAGAGGCGGCAGCGTCCGGACGCTCTGATGCGGCTGCGCACGTTTTCAGCGCTTCCCGCTCTTCACCGGTTGGACTGAGGCTTTTAAACTGCCATCTGCTCCAGAGTCCGGCTTCCTACTCCGGCTGGTGCCCCCTGGTGCTCATCCCCTCCACTTCTTGAGTAGTTGAGAGGAGCACAGGGGGCCAGGGGAGACAAGGATGCTTTCAAGAAAAACAGTCCATGGCGGCAAGCCGCTGGATCCACATTTCCCGGGCCCAGAGCCTTGGTAGCTCTAGAGAAAGAGGGGGTGTTGTTTCACGAAGCCACCAAGCAGAAGAAAGGTGGAAAATGAGTTTCAACTAATTACAAAGGCACAAGTCCGCCCAGCCCCATCAAGTGTGTGGTCAAAGACCCACAGATCCGTGGTGAATCCACCCCTTCTCCGCCCCTCCTTTATTTCCAGGCAAAGAAAAGATAGAGTTCACTAGGATCCCTGATTTCAGTAAGGCAGCCCATCTTTGCGAGCCAGAATATCGTCTGGGGCAAGAGCTGAGAATGTGGCCTTAATCGTTGAGGAGAGGAGGATGGAAGATAATCTTCCCTGTCTCCTCCTCCAATCCATTTAATCAATATTAATCTCATGCACAATCTTCACAAAAGTTTATTTTCCCCTCCTCCGCCTCTGAGCTCAGGCTCTGGTTATCTTGCTTTGCCCTTCCCCTCCATCCCAACAGCCCTACAGTCACTCAACACTACTGCGACTCTCCCCATTAAAGATGAACAACAGATCATTTTTCATCGCATGGCAACCCTAAGAGCTCTCTCGCTTAGCAGAGCATGATGGGAGTCTTTCCTCTCCATCTCCCCCGCTTTCCCTTCTTCTTTTTTTTTTTTTTTTCCTCCCTTCCCTTCTTCCACAATTAGTCCCTAAATAGTGATTTTCCTAAGCTCGCGCGGATTTCGGGATGGGGTAGAGCGACCCGCGACGACGCTCCCATCAGCCTTTCAGAAGGGACGGTTTCCAAAGAAAACTACCACTCCCATGAGGTTACAGCAACCGCAAGGTATCACGGAAGCCGTAGGCACTTTTCCTCCTACGTCCAGTTCATCCTCCTAACCCGTAAACTACAAGTCCCAGAGTGCCTCGGGGCTGGCACGCCTGCGCAAGAGCTCCGAAGCGAGGTTGGGGGTGGGACTGCCCCGGGCGGCGCGGGGCGGGATCCGAGCGGGCTGTGTGGAGGCTTCAGACTCCCGGCGCCATTTAGCGCGGAGAGTTTCCTGGCATTCTGGGCTTCTCTCTTGGCCACTCTGCACCCCCATCTTCGGTGACAGAAGGCGCCTGGTGGGGGTGACTGCTGTTTTTTCTCCCTATCCCCCCTCACCCAGTTCTCTCGGTCTCCTCTCCTCTCCTCTTCAAGTCCTCCTCAGAGAAGCAGCGGAGCTCGGGCCCCGCGGTGAGCGGCCCTCCCCTCCCCACTGTTCCCTCCTCCGTCAGCCCCCGGCACCGGCCCGGGAGGAGACCGGTTTGCCAGGCCTGGGGCGGGCGGGGAGGACTCGGGGAAGGGAGGGCCCGCTCCTCAGGCGCCTAGGCTCCGTGGCTCCGACCCTTCGCCTCTGGGCGATGGGAGACCTGTGAGGCCAGTTCCCATCTCTGGGGGCGCGTGTGGGAGGAGGCGGCCGCCCGAGTGACCGGGAGCCGGGCCGCGGCCTTCTCTCGCCGGCTTCGGCCCCTCCCACTCCTCTGCCCCGGGGCTGCCACCGCCCGGGCGTCGGAGCTGGTCCCGTGCTCGCGGTGCCGCCGCCCTCTGGGCCTAGCCCGCCCAGCTCGGCGAGCGGTGGCGGTTGGAGCCGCGTCCGCCGCATCCGCCTCGACTCGGTGCCGGCCCCTGGCCCTCCCCTCATGACTGCGGCGCCTCTGCTGCCACCGCCCGCCCGGCCGCCGCTCGCCGCAGGATGGATGCGGACCGTGCGGCGCTAACCCCCCTGGCTCTGCTCCCGAATCGCCCGCCTTCGAATCCTCCTGAGCTGCAGCAGCCTCGGTGCCAGCAGCTGGGCCCAGCGGCCCGCCTCTCCCTCAGGGCGGCTTGTCAGTGCTGAGTGAGGCGTCATCCGGGTCGGCGCGAACTCGCCCGGCCGCGGTGCCCTGCACACCTCTGCGCCGGCGGCTCGGCCCTTCGCTCCCTTTTCATTCACAAATCCGAGTCCGCTCGCCTCTCCAACGGACCGACCATGTCTGGCGGCGCCGCAGAGAAGCAGAGCAGCACTCCCAGTTCCCTGTTCCTCTCGCCGCCGGCTCCTGCCCCTAAGAATGGCTCCAGCTCCGATTCCTCCGTAGGGGAGAAATTGGGGGCCGCGGTGGCCGACGCTGGGACCGGCAGGACCGAGGAGTACCGGCGCCGCCGCCACACCATGGACAAGGACAGCCGTGGGGCAGCCGCGACCACTACCACCACTGAGCACCGCTTCTTCCGCCGGAGTGTCATCTGCGACTCCAATGCCACTGCATTGGAGCTGCCCGGCCTGCCTCTTTCCCTCCCGCAGCCCAGCGTCCCCGCGGTTGTCCCTCAGAGTGCTCCAGCAGAGCCCCACCGGGAGGAGACCTTGACTGCCACTGCCGCTTCCCAGGTAGCCCAGCAGCCTCCGGCCGCTGTCGCCCCTGGGGAACAGGCCGTCGCCGGTGCTGCAGCCTCGACTGCCCCCGGCAGTACCGGCAAAGACCGCCCAGTGTCCCAGCCTAGCCTTGTGGGGAGCAAAGAGGAGCCGCCGCCGGCGAGAAGTGGCAGCGGCGGCGGCAGTGCCAAGGAGCCGCAGGAGGAACGGAGCCAGCAGCAGGATGATATCGAAGAGCTGGAGACCAAGGCCGTGGGAATGTCTAACGACGGCCGCTTTCTCAAGTTTGACATCGAAATCGGTAGAGGCTCCTTTAAGACGGTCTACAAAGGTCTGGACACTGAAACCACAGTGGAAGTCGCCTGGTGTGAACTGCAGGTAAAGCCCCACCTACTTCTTTATTTGACGGTCCTTTGGATCCCAAATTGGGCTCGGTGAAGCCAGTTGGTCGAGTTCACCCTTCACTTAGCATTCAACTGTTGGACTCCGAGTGGGAGAGGGAGGCCATCTTTTGATAAGGGTTGAAATTAGGAGAATGTGGAGCATGTGCCTAGGTGTTGGGATAGGATAACAATTATTGGTAGCCAGAGGGATTTGCTAATGGGCAGGGGTGGTGAAGGTCTTCTTAGTACAAACGAATTGTCTCCTGCTTTAGTGTCTTGGCAGGAAACTTGGCATGAGTGGGGAAGTTGAAAGTACAGATGCTTCCAACTGCTTTTCAGTTTTATCAAGTGCTCTGCAGTGATGAGCTGCCTCTGCGTGTGGAAGCATGTTTCCATTTCCGAGATCAGGCTGTTCTTTTTAAATGAGAACGACCTTGTTTCTTCGGATATATCTTACTTGATGGTTGCACAAGCATTTAGTATAAAATAATTATGAAAAAAAGATTCTTCTCTGCCCCTTTTGGATAAATGCCTTGGCAGTAATGAGGTACAAATAAATGTTTGATATTTTTCTACCTAATGATGCTTAAGCCTTACGGTAGCAGCATTGTTCTGATATTGTTCATTAAACCAATGTGTTTCAGCCCATTCACTATACAGCTAGTAGTACAGGAGCCCATGCAAAATTGTGTAAGTGCTTTGAGAGTTGTAATGTCATCATTGTTTTAATCTTATAAAATAATTTTAAGCTAAGCTTTCCCAAGAGTTCGAAGGAGTCGCAATACTTCCTTTTTTAACTTCTAGTGGTGTAAATAATGGTATGTCATTCCGGTTGACTAGTACATTTTAGGTTTAAAAAGCTGAATTTGGGCTACTTGTTGCTTGACTTAGTGATGCAGCTTGCTTGAATGTTGTCCTCACTGGGCATAAGTGAACATAGGTTATTAGTAGGAGCAGAGTTACACTGAAGGAAAAAAAGCCACATTATGCATACATTAAAAATATCATTATTGATATTAATCTTGCCAAGAATATAGACCAGCCTGATACAGGATATGAAAATAATTGAATGATCTTGGAACTTGTTTTATCCATGAACTAATATGTTAACACTTAACCCTTTGAATGTCAGCTTCCAGCTAACCAAGGCTATATCAAATGTGAAAGGAAATTAACACAGCATGTGGAAGTAAACTTAAAAACTAAGAAGTGCCTCTCTATGTCTCTCTCTGCTTTCTCTCCTCTCAAAGAACAAAAAAACTAAGAAGTTCTTTACAGACATAATCATTTCTTAACTTTCACTCACAGTTAATGATGTAGAACTTCTAAGATAGTGTGAAATTAAAACTACTCATTAATTTTGTAGTAGTTTAGAGTTGCAAAGGTGACAGATTTTTTTTTTTTTTAACTTGTCAATCAAAAACTTTATTCATTTTGGTCAGTCATACTCAAACTTATGTCTGATTCCTTTTGGTTTACAGGCAGAAATTTACAGGTAGACACATTTATTTCTTGTACTATCAATGCCTATTGCTACTGATACTGGAATTTTATTCTTCCATTATAGTTTTGTATTTGAATAGGTGGTTTTTAACAATTTTTTTCTTAACCGGTTACCTTACTTTCTTAAGACTGGACCCAATTACTTGTTAAGCACTTTATGAATTAATTTTGTTAGTTTTAATTATTTCACTTCTGAGATGTCTCAGAACGTGATGTATGTTTTCCCTTTACCACCTGGAATTTTCTTATACTTTGTTACCTTAGAACTGATAATACAGTAAAAAAAATCTTAATTTGTCTAATGTCAGGATAAAAACTTTGTCTAAGCTTCTCTGGTTTTCTTAGAACTTGTAACTTTTGGGATTTTTAATTCTCTAGGCATGAGCATGACCAAACTACAGAAAATCTTATGTCGCATATTATTTTTGAGTCATTTCAGGATTTGGCTGTAGAACTAGATGAATCCTAGCTTATTAAGTAGTACCTGGTTTAGAAACTGCCATGTCATTTGACTGTGGTTCTATAATTTTTTGTTTTGATTTTGAAAAGATTATCCTTCCTGAAGAATCCTTTATAGCAGCAGTAGTTAGGCAGTGTTTTTGGTTTTTTGACTAGGACACCTGCACTATGTGCCTAATAAAGTATTCAGTAGATCAGTGTTTGAACTTTTGTCTTTGGATCCAAATTAGAACAAGCCAAGGGATTACTAAAGCATTGGGAAGATAGAAACTTTTTCGCTAAATGTATACTTTTAATATACATATATTTCTGTAGTAAGACAGGAGAATACTGTGTTATGTTGTTGAGTTAAACATCTTAGTATATTAAAATTGGAAGAAATCTTAGGTTATCCTGCCCAGCTATTTATTTGACAAATAAGGAACGTGAAATCATACAGCAGGTAAATAACTTGATTAGGTAGATGAAGAACAAAAGCTAGTTAGGATCTAATAATTTGGGAGATGATAAAGCATTTGTAGTCCAGTAATGGCTAATCAGTAATTTCAAATAAAGCAATATTGTTTTGGTGTGGAAGTGGCCGTTAGATTTCTGGAGAAATCTGGTCCTATACCCAAGGCAAATTTCAAGCTTCTGTTTTGGGTATTGATTTTTATCACTTCAAATTGAGATATAAATAGACTTTTGTGGATGGATTAATATGGTATACAAATTAAGCTATTTCTGTCAAGCTTGTTTTTTAGAGTCATGGTATACTATGCATTGCTGTCTACTAAAACAAGCATCAATTTTTTTTTTTTTTTGAGACAAAGTCTCGATCTGTCACCAGGCTGGAGTGCAGTGGCATGATCTTGGCTCACTGAAACCTCCACCTCCTGGGTTCGAGTTATTCTCCTGCCTCAGCCTCCTGAATAGCTAGGACTACAGGCATGTACCACCACGCCCAGCTAATTACAAGCATTAATTCTTAGTAAGTAATAGTAGGTAATATTTTGATACCACAGGATCTGCAGTAATTACCAAGATGTTTAAGATGCAACTTTCTTTACCTGGTTTTATTAAACAAATGGTGCACCTTAATTTTAATATTTGGTTGTCTTGGTCAGAAAATATTACTGCTGGACTCTGCAGAGTTTACGTTGCTTTTCTAGGAAGGGATCTTGTTTTTCAGGAAAGATGGCATAATTTGCTTTAAGAAAACATTGAGGCACAGATTTAAGAATGATTTAAGTACCTTCCCTCCAAGTTGGCTCTGAAGAGTTCATAGGATACATTATATGTTGATGAGATTGTTTCCCTGTCTACCTGAAAAGAGAGGTCAAATCATATTTTTGTTAAAGCGCCAATATACTTAACTGCTTACTTTTCTCTGTCTTTTATTAAGACTATGTGTCATGAGTATATGACATTAATATTTTGTGAAAAGTTCAGCAGTGTTACAGAAATGGGATGTGGTTCTGTGATTAAGAAAGGATAATTTATTTCTTTGCTGTAGTTCTTGAAATATCTCATTGAACTGAATCTCTCCGTTTGAATGTTGGTGATTTTTTTCCCTGTTACCTTTTAAACTTGTGCCACATTTCTTATTTTTTTAGGATGAGAATCAATGTTAACTTGTCATCTCAGGGAATAGTTTTTGGAGTTTGTTCTTAAATCCTCAAAGTCACTGATTAGGAGTATTGGCAGAAGTTTTTCTCTTACTTTCCTTTTTTTCTGACCCATAGTAAAACAGTCTGAGAAGTAATCTAAAAACCTGGAGTTTGTTTTCATGTAAAACAAACTAGGAATCTGTTGTTGCCTGGTGACAGTTCATAATTGACATTCAAATTCTGATACAAGATCCTAGTCATTTAAAATTCATCTTACTCCACCAGCAGCTTATCAAAGAATTTCAAAAAAATTAAAAAAAAAAATAGATATATAAATATAAATAAAATTCATCTTAGTTCATCCCTGTGGAAACATTCAACTAAAACTGGGCGCTCATTATCAGAAATCATCCTAAACCTGTTACTTGGGTTTTTTGGTAGCTTTTATATGTTTTAGATAGAGCTGTAAAAGTAGCAACAGCAGCTATACTCAATTACAATTTCTGAAAATATTTGGCACACTATGAAATAATTCATAACAATTACAATTAGTAAACTTTTGCTATACCAGTTCTTTAAATTATGTTGATAATTTAAATTACGCATTTAGTAACTTGCATTTTATTTGAGTTTTTTCTTTTGTTTTAACATAAGACTAACCTGGTCTACAGGTGATACTTAGCATGACCTTTATGTTTGAAGAGTCCACTTTTCTGCCTTGTAACTTAGTAGTTAAGAACTAGATTGCCTGGACTCAAATCATGGTTCAGCTACATGATTGTGTCACCTTGAGCAAGTTCAGTGCTACCAATTTCCTGTCTGTAAAATGGGTGTAAAAGAGTACCCAATAGAGTTGTGCTGATTAAATGAATTAACATATATAAAACATGTAGGACAGGACCTGCCACATAAATACTAACTATGATGATGCAGCATCTTTTTTAGGTTGTACTTTTGAGGGAATCTATGAAGATTTTGTTTGTTTATGTTTGAAAAATCATATAGCAAAACTCTTATTAACTACTATTCTTAGAGGAGGAGGAGGAGGAATGCAGGTATTGATCTTTATGGGGTTTTAAATTCCTTAGCTTTACCTGGCCTTTGCCTAACATTCTAATTTTGTGACCTGTCACTTACCCAAATGCCACCTTTCTGATCTGCTTATTTTCAGAATCTGCTAAGATGCTTATCTCATCTTCTTTGCATGTATCTGGAAAGCATTTTTTCTTTTGGTGTGTCTCATATATAATTCTTACAGTATTTATTTTTTATATTAAAATTGTTCATATACTTTGTCTAATCCATTACTCTTTGGAAAGTTCACTATGGTGTAATAGAATACTATATAATGAAAAAGAGCACCAAGGCAGAATTTCAGTTCTAGATCACCCAATTTTCTGATCTTGAGTAAGGAACTTAATGTATAATGTTGATTCATTAGCAGCATGTCTTACTTATTTAGGGTTGTTGAAGATCAACTGAAATACTATGTGAATGTACTTTGAAAAATGTTAAATGTTATGTAAAATACAAGAAAAGGCACTTAAAATATTCATTTAGAAGGCTATACGTTGTCACCTGTTACAAATGGAAATGTAAACTTAGTTGGATTTTGGGAGCTTTTTGCTTTGTCAACTTAATTTCTCAAATCTTAAAAGGGGAGCTTTTCAGTTTGAAGAGAACTATCAAAAGCTCTTTATTTTTGTTTGGAGGAAGATTATGCCTTTGACAGGTAGCAGACTTAATTTTATGTGAATAGAGAGAGAGAGAGAGATAGAGAGAGAGAGAGAGAGTGTGTGTGTGTGTGTGTGTGTGTGTGTGTATGTGTTAGATGGGGTCTAGCTCTGTTGCTCAGGCTGGAGTGCAATGTGTCACGATCTCGGCTCACTGAAACCTCCGCCTCCTGGTTTCAAGCTATTCTCCCGCCTTAGCCTCTGGAGTAGCTGGGATTACAGGCACCCGCCGCCACGCCCAGCTGATTTTTGTATTTTCAGTAGAGGTGGGGTTTCACCATGTTAGCCAAGCTGGTCTCAAAATGTCTGACCTCAAGTGATCCATCTGCCTCTGCCTCCCAAAACGCTGGGATTACAGGTGTAAGCCACCGCCTGGCTCCTCACGTATAGTTTAAATAATCTCTGAGTTACTTAAAATACCTAATACAATGTAAGTGCTATGTAAATAGTTTTTATACTGTGGTGTTTTAAAACGTGTGTTGTTATTATTGTATTTTGTTATTGTTTTTCCCCCTCAGTATTTTCATCTGCAGTTAGTTGAATCCATGGATGCAGAATCTGTGTATACAGAACCCGAAGATTTTTTTTCGGAGACGGAGTCTTGCCCAGGTTGGAGTACAGTGGCAGGATCTCAACTCACTGCAACCTCCGCCTCCTGGGTTCAAGCAGTTTTCTTGCCTTAGCCTCGCGAGAAGCTGGGATTACAGGCACCCGCCACTAATTTTTGTATTTTTAGTAGAGATGGGGTTTTACTCCTCGTTAGTATAGTGGTTAAATAGAAAACAAAAAGTAGAAAAAATAATTTTTTTTTTTTAGAAGAGACAGGGTTTCACCATGTTGGCCAGGCTGGTCTTGAACTCCTGACATCATGATCCACCAGCCTTGACCTCCCAAAGTCCTGGGATTACAGGCATGAGCCACCTCGCCTGGCTTCTTTTAACATTTTTAATGTGGCTACTAGAAAATTAAATTGCATTTAGCTCACATTGTGTTTCTGTTGACCATTGCCAATTTAGACTATTAAAATCCTGTGAAAGTTGATGCTACAGTAAGTTTACTACTTCCTTTTAAAAAATACCTTAACGCCTTCTTTTTTGTGGTTTCTTGCATTAGTATCCTTTACAAGCCATAATTCTTTGCTGTTATTGAACACAGAAATGTGGAGTTTTAAACTCTTAGTGGTTTGTGATGCTTTTAATACCAGATTATTAAGAAAATTGGAATCCTCATCCTTTATTATCTTTTGTTATTTGCCAGCATGTCCAGTAATCAGAAATGATATTTCTTTTTGGCTTTGTTCTTTGAGTACTTTAATTGTTGCTAAGAGAATATTAGAAGTGTTTACTGTAAATATCTTGAAATATTTGGTAAGTATTTTGGTTTATTTCAGATAAACTGCAGTGTATGTTTGGAATACATTAAATGCATAAACTTACTGCTTTACATTCTTTAGAATTTCTGGCCATTATGGCTTCTTAAGCTTGTTAATTAATTTAGTGTCCTAATTCGTATCTTAATGATACTGAGAAATAGGTTAAATTGGTTTTTGGTATCTGCCTCTTGTTTATGAAAGATAAACTGTTTGTTGTTCAGCTGTTAGCATTGAGTTTTTCTAGAATAGTTAAATTTTTTTGTTTGTTTTTGAAACAGGTTCTTATTCTGTCACCCAGCCTGGATGGCAGTGGCGTGATTATAGCTCACTGTAGCCTTGAAATTTTGGGCTCAAGTGATCCTCCTGCCTCAATTCCCAAAGTGCTGGAATACAGGCATGAACTATCTTGCCTGGCCAAAATAGTTAAATTCTTTGTGCCTTTACAACAAATAAGGGTGAAAAGATATTTAGTGATAATATCGTTAATTGCTTTATTCTGGTTTTTTTTTTTTTTTTTTTTTTTTTGAGATGGAGTCTTGCTCTGTCACCCAGGCCGGAGTGCAGTGGCAGGATCTCCATTCACTGCAACCTCTGCCTCCTGGGTTCAGGCAATTCTCCTGACTCATCCTCCTGAGTCGGTGGGATTACATGGGTGCGCCACCACACCCAGCTAACTTTTGTATTTTTAGTAGAGACAGGGTTTTATCATGTTGGCCCAGCTAGTCTCAAAGTCCTGACTTCAGGTGATCCCCCAAAGTACTGGGATTATAGGTGTGAGCCACTATACCTGGCCTTAACTACTTAATTCTAATAAGCAGTCTGGCCTTAACTGCTTTATTCTGATAAAGTTGTAATAGTTGAGATGCCAAGACCATGCTCTTCAAACTGTTAATGATAATTTTTTTAAATTATTTTTTATTTTTAAGACTGGGTCACACACACTGTCACCCAGGCTAGTCTTGAACTCTTAGCTTCAAGCAATCCTCCTGTCTCAGCCTCCCAAAGTATTGGGATTACAAGCTTGAGAAACCCTCTTAGTTTAATGACTACAGAAGCTTACTTTCTTTTTGCATGAGGGCCTTTGATAGTCATTGTTTGTGGCTACAAACTAATTTGATTTTGACTAAATGAATTATAAACTTCATTTATTTCTACCTTAGTTTTTGTAACCATCCTTAAATCATACACAAAAAAGATGCTTTAAAAATTAGTAAAACACTCTCATTATAAAAATTAGGAAATTAGAGGAAGAAAAAGAAAATAAAATCACCCGCAGTCAGTACCTTCATCCAGAGATAAGCATTGTTACTATGTATGACACACTGATTTCTGTGTGTGAACTCTGTTTTTATAGTTGTCAGTGTAGTGTATGGTGGTACAGTTTGCCTGTTTTACCACATAGCAAAAGCGTTTTCCCATTTAAGAATTTTGAAGTTTTTAGATTAAAAAACAGCAAAATATTTGTACACAGTAATCATAATTGGTGTGTGTGTGTATGTGTATGTATAGGGGTGTGTGTATGTATAACATGTATGCCACCATATAGCAATGTAATTATGTGTACAAATATATATGCACACACATAGTTACAATGCCACACACAAAGTTATGGTGGCATACTTTGCCTGATTTACCTTATAGGAAAGCCATTTCCCACATTAAAATTTTGAAGTAATATGTAAAAAACACTGGAATTCCTGAGTGTCTATTATTATTATTTTAATTCTCAGTAAAAGAAAATCAATTAGTCTGTTTATCCCACCGATACAAACATTTAGTTAGAACTAAATCTAGCAAATTGATCATTAATACATTTGATCACTCTGAACAGAAGTTTAGACATCATGGTTGATATATTACAAAGCTAAATTATTAAATTATTTTGTTACTTCCAGCCTTTGTTCAGAGATTTGCAAGAAAGTCCATTCACTGCTTCGAATATAATTTGGGGTATTGTCAGAACATTATAATGCAGTAGTAGTTTGTTTTTAGAACAGTGGTACTGTTTGGTTCAGAGATTTGTAAAAGCCAAGTGTTAGGGGCTTGAATAACAGTACACTGAAAGTCTTTGAGGAAGTTTAATTTCGTATATTGACTAAGCTGTATAGGGGGAAAAGCCTTAGTGTACCTTTTCCACTTCCTACCAACTCAAGATAACCTAAGTCAGCTTCCTTTATTTAAACTGTTAAATGTACTCTTGAGCATACCAAAGATATTTTGAAAATATAGGAAATTCTTAATGCATTTAAAGTGAACTACTTCATAATCAGTTTTTTTCCCACTACAGAAGTTATATATATTCAGAGACATCTTAGAAAACAAGGAAAAATAAAAGCCACAATAACCCCACTGAAGTTTCATCACTAAAAGACAATGTTGATATTTAGAATGTTTGCCTGTTCCTCTTTCTCATGATGGATTTTAATATTTGTTCACTAAATGCTCATTGTACTCCTATGTGCTTGAGGCTATCTTAGGTAGCAAATAGAGAAAAAATTCTGCCCTCATGGAACATATGTTCTAGTGGGATCATAGATATGTGCTTCCAATTTTATATCCTGAGAATTTTATAATTCAGTATAACATAAGAAATAGTATATTTTTAATAGCTGCTTGATAGTTCCTTATGTGCATATACCATAATTTCCTCCTTTTCCCCACAGTGTTAGGTATTGTTATTTTTTCTGTTATAAATATAGTGGGCAAGGGTCTTACTCCACAGGGTCGTAACTGAAATATATTTCTGTTTTATGAAATCCAAATTTAATCTGTGTTGTACGCTTACCAAATTGAGTTGGCCATTATTTTCTTGCACAAATCCCCCTTCTCCTAATCCTTGGAAAGCTTCGTACATTCCAGAACTTTATCAGGAAAGGGCTTTCCTACAGTCTTTCACCTACACTCCTTGTCATTGACATCACCATTTATGTAAGTCTGGAAGGTTTCTTTAAGGCCTTGTTACAGAGAATACTGGGTGATATGATTTTTTGCATAATTTTCCAAAGGGAAGTTTTTACCATTATTGTCTCTCCATCGCCCTCCCTTCTCCCTGCAACTCAAGAGGAGGATGAATGTATTGATCTTGTCTGGATGAATCCTCTAATCCCCTCCTTTCCCCCAGCATCTACCCCTCAAACTCCATTCTCATCGCCTCCCTCTTGAGTGTAGTCCAGCGAAACTCCTTTCTTTGGGCCTGGACTTTCTCAGACAGAAGCCAGCTGAGGAGATTGTCTTCTAATTGCTGGTTCTAAAATAACAGTCTTGAGGCTAGAGGCCCACAAAGACTTCGAGTAGGAGAAGAGAATTTACCTAGTTAGTCTTGTGAACCTAACACCGATCAATACCTCAGATTTCACTGTTTAAAACAATTTTCTTAGGATTAAATTTCAGAAATGGAATTACAAGCATGAGCATTTAAATATTTTCTATTCATTGTAAGATTGTTTTCCAAAGACTTATATATATTTTCAGTGACCCAAGTGAGAGTTCTTATTTTGCTCCCCACTTATCAATACTATTGTATTACGTATTTCATAAACTATAGTTTATGTCTGTAGAACTTACCCCCATTTGCTTTGATAATAATAACTAATTGTATTTCCCCTTTTGTCCTTTGGCATATATTTGCTTTCAGGTGCTTTTCTCCCCTAACTAGTTTTTATAAGTTCCTTATATCAAAATGAATCCTTTCATATTTTCTGCAAATATTTTTCAATGCCAAGAATTTAATGTCGATAGTATAATACTGTTTATAACATCAAATTGGTTAGTCACCTTAACTCTGTTTTTCTTTTTTGCATTTGAGTATAGTGAATCTTCTCTCTGAACTTGATACGTGAATTTCTGATTTTTCAATCTTCTTGATATTGGTGTTTAAAATTGATTTATCTTATGGATATATCTATGTTATAGTATTAAAATCCAAAATTTAATATACAAAAAATAGATTTTTAAAATGTTTATACTAGCTCCTTATCAATGTTTAAAATTTTACTTTTGCGGTTACAATAATGGCTATTCCCTTATTTTGTATTTACTAGTAGAGAGTAAGACATTACTGTATATAATAAGTGGCATACCAAGTAATACTCTTTCTTGTAACACAAATGAGTTCTTAAATCAGTTGTCTTTAAATTTGTCTTGTTATGGCAAGTTGTGTTTTCAATGGCAACTATTTTTAGGGCCTGATGTAAAGTTTAATCAAATTTGGCCTGTGATACTGTGGGAGGCCAAGGGCAGAGGATCACTTGAGGTCAAGAATTTGAGAACAGCCTAAGGAACATAGCAAGACCCCATCTCTACAAAAAAAAAATTAACATATTAGCTGAGTGAGGTGGTACATGCCTGGAGTCCTAGCTACAGTTCAACGCTGCAGTGAGCTATCGTCGTGCCACTGTACGCTAGCCTGAGCAGTAGAGCAATACCCTGTCTCAAAAAAAAAAAAAATAGTTTGAACTATGTATATTTGAAGGACTGGTGTTCTCAAAACGGTGAGGAAAGGGTGGCAATTTGATACTATTTATGAACCAGACACTGTGTTTTATGTATATTCTCATTTATTGTTGTGTCATATATTCTGTGTCACCCATTTTAGAAGGTGAAGAGACTGAAATGAAATAATTTGCCAAGTTTATATCCAATAAACATAGAAGTCGGAGTGGAGCCTAGATCATTCTTGTTTCTTTTTTTTTTTTTTAATTCTTGTTTTAAAAGCTGAACATGCTTCTCTTCGAACTTTATAATTACCTTGTAGTGTACATTAAAACTAATAGTTCAGGTTGTCTGTGACCCCGAAGACAACAAAGAAAGGATCTCGTTCTATGGCCCAAACTGGAGTGCAGTGGCAGGGTCATGGCTTACTACAGCTTCGAACTTCTGGGCTCAAGCAATCTTTCTCTTTTAGCCTCCCGAGCAGCTGGGGCTACAGACGTGTACCACCATGCCGCCTGGCTAATTTTTAAAATTTTTTGTAGAGTCAGGGTCTCACTGTGTTGCCCAGGCTGGTCTCAAACTCTTGGCCAGAAGTGACCCTTCTGCCTCAACCTCCCAAAGTGCTAGGATTACAGGTGTGAACCACTATGCCTGGCCTTTTTCAGTTTTCAAGCTGCTGTTTGCTGTTACATTTTTAAAATGTGAAGTTAAAGTTAGAGCTCAATGTGGTGGGGGTTTTTTGTTTTTTGAGATGGAGTCTCGCTCTGTCACCAAGCTGGAGTGCAGTGGCGCCATCTTGGCCCACTGCAGCCACCGCCTACCAGGTTCAACCTATTCTCCGGCCTCAGCCTCCCGAGTAGCTGGGACTACAGGCGCGTGCCACCATGCCCAGCTAATTTTTGTATTTTTAGTAGAGTTGGGGTTTCTCTATGTTATTCAGGTTGGTCTCGAACTCCCGACCTCAGGTGATCTGTCCACCTCGTCCTCCCAAAGTGCTGGGATTATAGGTGTGAGCCACTGCACCCAGCGAATATTTAAAATATTTATACCTGTGATTGTTGTTTGATGTTTTAGTTTCAAAGGCATTGAAAACCTTGAAATATATGTAAAATAGTCTTTGTTTGTTTCTTTTCTTTTTAAAGAAAAATTTGTAGAAATTGGAAGGAGATATCTCTCATGCTAACACTCATTGTGATTAGAGCTTGAGATTATGAATGACTTATTAAAATATAAAAACTCTGGAGCAAAAATTTTAAATTCTTAGTAATACTGGTAATAGTTATTAACACAGGTATGACCTCTCTCTGATGTTCTTTCTGGTGAACTCCACAGAGTCACAGGAAGGTTCAGGAAATTCAAAATCCATACCTGGGAATCTTCGAACTCAGGGAGGAATAAACATTTCAGGGGGAGTACACAATAATGGGGAATATTATTTGGGAAATGAGAAATTAGGAATTTTGCTACTCTAAAATGTAAAACGTATGAAGTCTGGATTTTGTTTTGTTTTTACGAAGTTCAGTGAGAGAGCATTCTCTTCTGTTAAAATTGCCACTAATTATATGGTTTTTTTCTAAATCATATTGTCTACTCTTCTCCAAAGAGTTGAAGAATGTGCTCATTTTCATAACACTTTATAAAAATGAGTGAGTAAATTGTTGGCAATTATTTTATTTGACATGTGAATGGTATTTGCTTTTAGATTTAGAATTCCCTGTTGGGAAAGTAATTTAGGTTGTCATGCTGTGAATATAATATTAAAATGCATAGACACACTATAAATTCCCTTTTCCTTACTTTTCTTTTCTTTTTTTTTTTTTTTTTTTTTTTTTTTTTTTTTTTTTTTTTTTTTTTTTTGAGACATAGTTTTGCTTTGTCACCCAGGCTGGAGTGCAGTGGCACGATCTGGGCTCACTGCAAACCTCCACCTCCCAGGTTCAAGCAATTCTCCTGCCTCAGCCTCCTGAGTAGCTGGGATTACAGGTGCGCACCACCCCACCTGGATCATCTTTGTATTTTTAGTAGAGACAGGGTTTTGCTATGTTGGCCAGGCTGGTCTTGAACTCCTGACTTCAAGTGATCCACCCACCTTAGCCTTCCAAAGTGCTGGGATTACAGACGTGAACCACTGTGCCTGGCTCCTTTCCCTTAATTTTCTGAAAGAAAAATTCACATACAGTCATGTGAATTGACTGGACTGTCAAAAATAGTGGATTTTTTTGGTCTTTATACTGCAAGTTTGAGAAATAAAAATAAGGCATTTTCTCTGTGAATGCAAAGGACTCTGTACTTGACCCAGCTTCCTTTTTCCCTTGCCTGCATTTTTTGTGTGCTTTACCAGCTTGGCTAGTCATAAGGCGGCTCAGTATCTCTGCCATTCCCAGTGTTTTGCAATTTTTTTAAATTTGGAATTTTGTGGATAGTCATTAACAGAATTGCTTAATAGGGAATAATGTTGTTTTCTTTATGGAAATAATTTGAGGCACTTTTTTTGGGTTCTTTGAAAGTAATATTATGAATTTATTAAGAATATTAGGAAAGAGGATGTAGAAATAAACCTTTGTGTATAGCATGAAGCTGTGATAATCTGCCCCATCTTTGTCTAATTCAGTTTTAACTTCTGTCCTTAACTTGTTTCTCTCCTTACCGACTCAGTTGTCAGTGAAGATTTATTTATCAGGAGATGGGAATGGATTATTTTGGATATACTTCAAGTTTTGAATGATACCTCTTAGAATACATATGATGTTTTAATAGTGAAGTACGCTAATCACAAAATGCGGTCTGATTTAACTTGATTTTGTAGTACTTTGCTTCTAAGTTTAGACACATTATAGAAATTCACGAAAATTTCAGTCATATTTATGGCCAAGGTTATGCATTCCCAAAGGAAGTGTGTTGCATTCCTTTGTAGTGTGTTACATGCACTACTGAGCATAATGGGAAAAGAAAAGTGCTATAAAAAGCTAAGTACCAAATAACTAGCTAGAAAAAGCTTTTAATGGGAGAGCTGGCATGGTCATTAATCTGGTAGAATAGTATTTGAGGAAATAGTTGCATGTGTTAAGCTGCAGTTTCTTTTGGTTATTGAAAACCAAATAGGAAATTCTGAATTAATACTTACATGCTTTCTGCAGCTTAATTTGAAAATTAGAGTGGGAGACTTAGTTCTAATGCAAACTATAGAAGAATGACCTTGTGTAAGTTTGTTGTCTGATTAGTAAAGTGAGTGGTAGAGTTGGATAATCCAGTCAGCTTTAGGCCCATGCCTTAAATATGCTGCTTATGCTCTCACAGTCAAAAAGGATTTTTACCTTGGTACGGTCTGATTCCTGCAACACTCCTCCAATTACTGAATGTATAATAGTTTGCTACAGATAGACTACTTTGCAGTGGCTTTCAAACCTTTTTGAGACCCATTCTCAGAACATTTACATTGTGACCCAGTATATGCACACATAAAAAAATGAAAGTTTCTCAGAATAGTTTCCTTACTAGCAATGAGCTGTTTTTTGTTTCATTTCCTTAACAACAACAACAAAAACTGTTAACTATCCTTTTCTTGGGGTTGTACTACTGTCCAGTGAGCACATAGTGAGGGCAGTACTGCTAACACCTACACAACATGCCTCCATCATCTAGAACTTTGCTTTACTTTGGTACATTTTTTGGAAAAATGAAAAACTGCTTTTCCACAGGGGGGAGAAACTGTTGACTGTCTACTCTTTGAAAAACATTGTATTTACAGTATAAACTTGAAGTTAGATCCTTTTAACCACTTAATTAAATCAAACAGTAAGTTATTGACAGCTGTTTGCCACAAAATGAAAAGATAGTGGCTATATTAATTTCAGCTCTTGTCATTGTTCATTAATAATAACATAAGCTCTGAACACTGTATTCCTTCTTAGGAACAAATGATTATGATTTTGTATAACAGCTGAAGTTAGGTGCATGTAAAGTTTTATACTTGCTGATCTTCAATGTAGATAATTAAATGATGTTTTATTTTTGCTTTTTATTTAGTCTCTTATTGATAGGCACAGTATTGACATTAGCTATAACACAAACCAGTGGCACTAAAAATCTTCAGAACCTTTTTGGATTTGAGTTTTTGAAAGATATTTTGTGGAGACTGCAGATTTAATTTTAAAGTATAAATGTACTCTTATTTTAAATAAATGGGCTTTATGCTTTGTGTTCTAATAATCGAGATAACTCTTGTTTTTTTGAGAACTTAAATTAAAATTCCCAGTCTTCTGTAGTTCTGTCAGATTTCTTTGTTCCCCCTCCCCAGTAGTTAAGTTCTCATGGGATTTGTGTCTTATTTTTAAAATCTAATGATTAAAATGAAGTTTTTTGGCAATATTAATATTTTTGTGAACCTGGATATCCTACTCACTTAACTTCTAAGTCTTTTTCTTCATCTGAAAATGACAGTTTTGTGTACTTGGCTGGATTATTTTAAATAACAACAAAAAATGTGGAAGACTCACAGTAAAGTTTGAAATTTTATATATTTTATTTTTTTAATTTTTATTAATTTATCTTTTTGAGATGGAATTTTGCTCTTGTTGCCCAGGCTGGAGTCCAGTGGTGTTGTTTCAGCTCACTGCAACCTCCTAGGTTCAAGCATTTCTCCTGCCTCAGCCTCCTGAGTAGCTGGGGTTATAGGCATGTGCCTCCATGCCCGGCTAATTTTGTTATTTTTATAGAGACGGGTTTCTCCGTGTTGGTCAGGCTGATCTCTAATTCCCAACCTCAGGTGATCCACTGGCCTCAGCTTCCCAAAGTGCTGGGATTATAGGCATAAGCCACTGTGCCTGGCCTGAAGTTTTATATAATTTAAATCATTGTCATAGACTGACTTTGGAAAGTAACTGCTGAGATTTTTGGTCTAAAGCGACCCTGAAAGTTCATGACCTAATTATAATTTTAGTAGGCCTGAATGTGAATGTTGCATTTTGAGAGAAAATAGTGTAGAAGTAGTTACATTGCTGGCTGACCGATATAGCAAGTCCGTAACAGTGCCACTTAGTTGTCCTGTAGTACATCTTATTTAGTTATCTCAACAACTACATAGTATGTTGCTATTCCTATTTTATAGTTGAGAAAAACCAAGGAAACTATTTGACAGAATAATGTTTTTGAAATCAGAGATCAATCTTAGAAGGCTTAGTTGAATAACACTGGATATATCTGGTGTTCCTAAGTCTGTGAAATTAATGAGAAATTTAAAATCTAATTGAAATCCAAGGATAAAGTTGTAATAAGAGACTCCATCTTGAGTGTATCTCTGATAGGTTAAGTAGATTTTTTAAAAAGTCCTAATTCAGCACTATTCAATGGAAACATGTTATCTCATATGTAGTTTAAATTTTCTTTTCTTTCTTTTTTTTTTTTTTTTTGAGACAGAGTCTTGCTCTGTTACTCAGGCTGAAGCGCACTGGTGCAATCTCTGCTCACTGCAACCTCCACCTCCCAGGTTTAAGCGATTCTTCTGCCTTAGCCTCCCAAGCAGCTAGTGGTACAGGCATGCACCACCATGCCTGGCTGATTTTTGTATTTTTATAGAGACAGGGTTTTACCATGTTGGCTGAGTTGGTCTCGAACTCCTGACCTCAAGTGATCTGCCTGCCTTGGCCTCCCAAATTGCTGGGATTACAGACATGAGCCACTGTGCCCAACTTAGTTTAAATTTTCTAGTAGCCACATTTAAAAAAACAGGTGGAATTAATTTGATAATATATTTCATATAATCCAGTATATCTAAATAAACATTGTTTCTTTTTTTCTGAGACAGGGTCTTGCTCTGTCACCCAGACTGGAGTGCAGTAAGTGGTACACAATCATGGTTCACTGCAGCTTTGAACTACTGGGCTTAAGCAATCCTCTGGCCTCAGCCCTCCAAGTAGCTGGGACTACAAGCATGTGCCACCACACCCTGCTAATATTTAAATTTTTTTGTAGAGATGGGGATCTCACTATGTTACCCATGCTGGTCTTGAACTCCTGGCCTCAGGTGATCCTCCTGTCTCAGCCTGCCAAAGTGCTGGGATATTAGCATGAGCCACTGTGCCTGACCTAAACATCATTTCAGCATATAATCAGTGTAAAAATTACAAAAATACTATATATTCTTTTCTATTACATCTTAAAAATCTGCTGTGTGTTTTATACTTAACATATCTCAGTTCACACCAGCAACATTTCAGTGAAGTAGTCAGTAACCATGCTTGGGGCCGGGCATGGTGACACATACGTTCTTGTAATCCCAGCACTTTGGGAGGCCGAGGTGGGAGGATTGCTTGAGCCCAGGAGTTTGAGACCAGGCTAGGCAACAAACTGAGGTGCTGTCTCCACCAAAAACATGCAAAATTATCCAGGCACAGTGAGCTATGATTGTGCCACTGTACTCCAAACTGGGCATCAGAGATTCTCATCTCTAAAGAAATCGTATTTTATTTATTTAAAGCCCAGATGTGTGAATCTTGAAGGAATTTTTTTTTTTTTTTTAAGTTTTTTTGTTTTGTTTTGTTTTGAGATGAAGTCTTGCTCTGTCACTCAGGCTGGAGTACAGTGGTACAGTCTCAGCTCACTGCAGCCTTGGCCCCGCCGGGTTCCAGTGATTCTCCTGCCTCAGCCTCCTGGGTAACTAGGATTACAGGCACTTGCCACTACTCCCGGTTAATTTTTGCATTTTTAGTAGAGACAAGGTTTCACCATGTTGGCCAGGCTGGACTTGAACTCCTGACCTCAGGTGATCTGCCCACCTCGGCCTCCCAAAATCTGGGATTACAGGCATAAGCCACCATGCCTGGCCGAAGGAATTTTTTTACATTTAATCATAGCCAAAAGGCTGAGAAGCAGTAGGAATTTTTTTTTTAATTGGCTACTATTACTGGACAGCTCAATTTCTGAATGCCAAGTACCTTTTGTTAAACTGTTCTTCAGCAACCTTTCCCTACCATCTCAAGAAGTTGGTGTTAAAAATTATCAATAGTGAATTATCAATAGTTGCTGGCATAGATGATCTGTTTATGAGTTCTCTTCCCCAGTTACAAGTTGCAGAAAATGTATGCATTGTAAAAGTTTTTATTATAAAAGTATACTTGCTCATTATACACAGTTTGGAAAATCCAGAAATAGAAAAACCACCTATGTTTCCACCATCTAAAAATAGTACTGGCAACATTTTAGTGAATTTTCACCTGGTTTATTGTCTGCCTAGATTTTTCGTACAGTTTTTAAATTTTTACCTTTCATGTGATTGTGTCTTATAATGTATGTTAGCATTTAATATGAATATTTTTGTTGGCATTTCTTATTTTTATTTTTAAAAATAGCAGTTAGGTATAATTGACATAATAAAATGCCCATATTTTAAAAGTACAAATTTAATAAGTTTTGACACACACACACACACACACACACACACACACACACACGTATATACACATACATGAAACCATTACCACAGTCAAGATGCTTATTACTATTTTCCTGAAGTCTTTGTTCCTAGTTGTGTACATCTCCTGTCACTACATTAAAACTTTGAGATGTTCTTCTTTTTTGGAGATAACCTCTCTTAAACTTCTGAACTTCACCAAGTTGTACTGGTTGCATTCTAGGTTGATGCTCAGGTTGGGGATCTTCCTTCATTCTTATTTTGGAGATTCTTCTTATATCTAGCTGATTTTTTATCCTGCTTCCAGAATCCCATTTCTTTCTCTTTCTTGGTCTCCTCATTAGTGAAAGTATAGCTTCATAACTCTTTGAGAAGGATCATTTGGGAGATAACTATATTTTTGAGACCTCGCATGTCTGAAAATATCTTTCTTCATCTTCCTTTCCCTCCCGTCTTTAATAGGTAGTTTGGATCACATTGGAAATAATTTATTTCAGAATTTTAAAGGCATTTATTCTATTTTCTTCTAGCTGCCGGTATTGCTGTTAAAGTTTGTGGCTAGTAGGAGCCTCTGTTTCCTGTAACCTATTTTTTCCCCCTCTGGAAGTTTTTAGGTTTTTTTTTTTTTTGTCTTGTCCTCAGCGTTCTAAAATTTCAGCGATGTGCCTTAGTATGGATCTCTTTTTCCCATTGTGGCTTTTTGTCTGGAAACTCACTGCCATCAATTCTGAAAATTTACCTTCTACTCATTTCGTTTCTTGCCCTCTTGTTTTTTATGTTGCCCCTTCTAGAACTTCTGTTACGTATATGTTAGTTCTCCCAGATGAATGATCTAATATCCATATCATTTTCCCCACAAAAGACAGAATCTTGCTCTGTTGCCTAGAGCTAGAGTGCAATGGCATGATCTCAGCTCACTGCAACCTCTGTCTCCTGGGTTCAAGCACTTCTTCTACTTCAGCCTCCCAAGTAGCTGGGATTACAGGCATGCGCCACCACGATCTAGGTCTAATTTTTTTTTTTTTTTTTTTGAGACAGAATTTCACTCTTGTCACCCAGGCTGGAGTGCAATGGTGTGATCTCGGCTCACTGCAACCTCTGCCTCCTGGATTCAAGTGATTCTCCTGCCTCAGCCTCCCAAGTAGCTGGTATTACAGGCATGGGCCACCACACCCGGCTAATTTTGTATTTTTTAATAGAGATGGGGTTTCTCTTTGTTGGTCAGGCTAGTCTCGAACTCCTGACATCAGGTGATCTACCTGCCTTGGCCTCCCAAAGTGCTGGGATTACAGGCATGAGCCACCATGCCCAGCCTAATTTTTGTATTTTTAGAAGAGATGAGGTTTCATCATGTTGGCCAGGCTGGTCTCAAACTCCTGACCTCATGATCTGCCTGCCTTGGCCTCCCAAAGTGTTGGGATTACAGGCATGAGCCTATAATACAGCGTCCAGCCTATCCATATCTTTTTCTCCTTTTTTTCATATTATTTTTTGGTTTTGTTTTCTGTGAGATTTCCTCATGGAAAGTCATGGCTTGATCATATACTGTTGAGTTTCATTTTATATTTTTAACTTCCAAGAGATTTTTTTTTCTTTTTTAATAGCCTCTTGTTTATGTATACATTTTCTGTTTTTAGAGGGTTTTTTCCTTCTTGAAGTTTTCACTTCCTTTTATAGCTTCTACTTTTCCTTTTTTTCTAAGATGGGATCTTGCTCTCTTGCCCAGTATAGTACAGTGGTGTGATCATGGTTCATCACAACTAGTTCACTGGAGCCTAGAAGTTCCAGTGAACTTTAATATTTAAAACACCATACATTAGACTATAAATAAAAAGTTTCCATACAATATCTAAACTAGAAATCACGTAAAGCATAAGCTATACTTTGGCATATAAAACTAGGGATCTGAGTAGTGCCCAGCTAATTTTTTTTTTTTTTTTTTAGTTTTTGTAGAGATGAGGTCTTGCTATGTTGCCCAAGCCAGTTTCAAACTCCTGGGCTGAAGCGATTTTTCTACCGCAACCTCCTGAAGTGCTGGGATTACAGGCATGAGTTACCACATGACCCTGACTTTTCCTGGTTACTTTTTCTGGTTGTTATTTATTATTGATTTTAGTTGCTTTTTAATTTTATTATTAGCTTCCCATGTAGATTGGATACTCTTTAATTTTAAAGGCTTTATTCAAGTAATCCCATGAACCTTGGTTGTCTGCTTTTATTTGAGTTGGGCATTGAAAACTGGTAAGTACAGTGGTGGGGTTTGTTGATGTGGGGCTCAGTATAATCTGACCGTGCTGTTCTGGCATCTTAGGAAATGCAGATGTTGGAATCTTTAGATCTTTTCATTCACGCTACTCAGATTCCTAGTTTCATATGGCAAAGTATAACTTACGCTTGTGATTTCTACTTTAGAGATTTTATTAAAACTTTACATTTATAGTCAATGTATGGTGTTTTAAAAATTAAAGTTCTATGTTTATTTGAAAATAGTGTATTCTATTTATTAAGGGAATATATTCTGTATTTGTTAATTGTATTGCTTAAATCCCATATATTTTTGCTGCCTTAGACTACTTGATTAGCTAATATTTGATTAATGTGTCAGCCCTACATAATAATTGTGGATTTGTCCATTTCTGTTTATATTTCTAATGGTTTTTATGTTACCTATTCATAGCTTTATACTTAGGCTGGGTTAAGCATAAATGTTATATACTTAAATAATTGTACTTTTTATCAATGTAAAATATGCAGCGTTTTTAAGATAATTCTCTTTGCTTAACACAGTCCCTTTTTAAATTAATATTGTCATTCTTTTTTCACATTTGTCTTACTTGTTTCTGTATCTTCCTTGTTTTTGGAGGTAGAGTTTCGCTTTTGTTGCCCAGGCTGGAGTGCAATGGCACGATCTCAGCTCACTACAACTTCTGCCTCCTGGGTTCAATTGATTCTTCTGCCTCAGCCTCTTGAGTAGCTGAGATTACAGGCTCCCGCCACCATGCCCAGCTGATTTTTATATTTTAGTAGAGACTGGGTTTCACCATGTTAGGCTGGTCTTGAACTCCTGACCTCAGGTGATCCACCCACCTCGGCCTCCCAAAGTGCTGGGATTACAGGTGTGAGCCACTGCACCTGGCCCCTTATCTTCCTTTTTATGTCATTTTAATTTTGATGTGTTTCTTATAAATAAACAATGTTTAGCTAGTTTTTTCTTTAAAGCCTGTTACACAGGTTTCTTGTAGTAGAGAACTTTAACATATTTACATTTATGGTAATAATTGATATGTTTGGAGTTGGTCTTCTTATTGCTTTCTATGTGTTTTATTTCTGCCTTTCCTTTCTTAGAGAGATTTATTTTCTTTGCGTTTTACACCTAGTAGTCTATATTTTATGTAATTTTCATTATTCAAGTGACTTAAATGAAATTATGTAATTTTCATTATTAATTTTTAAACACCTATTAGATTTTAAATCTGTGTTGAAACCTAACATTTTAATACTAGTTACTAGTTTTCTGCTTTTTAAAAATAACATCATTTCTCTGCTTCCATAGGTGGTATCATGGAATGGCAAAGCACAGACTCTAGAACAAGACAGCTTGTGTTTACACCTTGGCTTGGCTTTGCCACTTTTTGCTTGTAATCCTCTTGTGCCTCTATTTCTTTTTCTTTTCTTTTTTTTTTTTTTGGGTTAAAGCAGAGACAGGATCTCACTGTTGCTGATCTGGAACTTCTGGGCTCAAGTGTTCCTCCTGCTTCAGCCTCCCAAAGTGCTAGGATTTCAGGCATGAGCCACCAAGCCCAACCTCATTTCTCCATACTTAAAGATAAGATATTAATAGTACCTACTTCACAGAGATGTTGTTGAGTTTAAATGTGCCAGAGCAATCAGGCAAGAAAAAGAAAGAAAAGGTATTCAAATAGGAAAGGAGGAAGTCAAATTGTCTCTATTTCCAGATGACATGATTGTATATCTAGCAGACCCCGTCGTCTCAGCCCAAAATCTCCTGAAACTGATAAGCAACTTCAGCAAAGTCTCAGGATACAAAATCAATGTGCAAAAATGACAAGCATCCCTATACACCAATAACAGACTTAAAGACAGCCAAATCAAGAACCAACTGCCATTCACAATTGCTACAAAGAGAATCAAATACCTAGGAATACAACTAACAAGGAACGTAAAGGACCTCTTCAAGGAGAACCGCAAACCACTGCTCAGCAAAATAAGAGAGGACACAAACAGATGGAGAAACATTCCATGTTCATGGCAAGGAAGAATCAATATCGTGAAAATGGCCATACTGCCCAAAGTCATTTACAGATTCAACACTATCCCTGTCAAGCTACCAATGACCTTCTTCGCAGAACTGGAAAAAACCACCTTAAACTTCATATGGAACCAAAAGAGAGCCCGCATAGCCAAGTCAATTGTAAGCAAAAAGAACAAAGCTGGAGGCATCACACTACCGGACTTCAAACTATACTACAAAGCTACAGTAATCAAAACAGCATGGTACTGGTACCAAAACAGAGATATAGACCAATGGAACAGAACAGAGGCCTCCGAGGCAATACAGCTCATCTACAACCATCCGATCTTTGACATACCTGACAAAAACAAGCAATGGGGAAAGGAGTCCCTGTTTAATAAATGGTGTTGGGAAAACTGGCTAGCCATGTGCAGAAAGCAGAAACTGGACCCCTTCCTGACACCTTACACTAAAATTAACTCCAGATGGATTAAAGACTTAAACATAAGACCTAACACCATAAAAACCTTAGAAGAAAATCTAGGCAAAACAATTCAGGGCATAGGCGTAGGCAAGGACTTCATGACCAAAACACCAAAAGCATTGGCAACAAAAGCCAAAACAGACAAATGGGACCTAATCAAACTCCACAGCTTCTGCACAGCAAAAGAAACAGTCATTAGAGTGAATCGGCAACCAACAGAATGGGGAAAAATTTTTTCAATCTACCCATCTGACAAAGGGCTGATATCCAGAATCTACAAAGAACTAAAACAGATTTACAAGAAAAGAACAAACAAGCCCATTCAAAAGTGGGTGAAGGATATGAACAGACACTTTACAAAAGAAGACATACATGAAGCCAACAAACATATGAAAAAATGCTCATCATCACTGGTCATAAGAGAAATGCAAATCAAAACTACACTGAGATACCATCTCACGCCAGTTAGAATGGCGATTGTTAAAAAATCTGGAGACAACAGATGCTGGAGAGGATGTGGAGAAAGAGGAACGCTTTTACACTGTTGGTGGGAGTGTAAGTTAGTTCAACCATTGTGGAAGACAGTGTGGCGATTCCTCAAGGACCTAGAAATAGAAATTCCATTTGACCCAGCAATCCCATTACTGGGTATATATCCAAAGGATTATAAATCATTCTACTATAAGGGCACATGCACACGAATGTTCATTGCAGCACAGTTTACAATAGCAAAGACCTGGAACTAACCCAAGTGCCCATTGATGACAGACTAGACAGGGAAAATGTGGCACATATACATCATGGAATATTATGCAGCCATCAAAAACGATGAGTTCGTGTCCTTTGTAGGGACATGGATGAACCTGGAAACCATCATTCTCAGCAAACTGACACAAGAACAGAAAATCAAACACCGCATGTTCTCACTCATAGGCAAGTTTTGAACAATGAGAACACATGGACACAGGGAGGGGAGCATCACACACTGGGGTTTGTCAGGGGGAAATAAGGGAGGGACAGCGGGGGGTGGGGAATTAGGGAGAGATAGTGTGGGGAGAAATGCCAGATATAGGTGATGGGGAGGAAGGCAGCAAATGACACTGCCATGTGTGTACCTATGCAACAGTCTTGCATGTTCTTCACATGTACCCCAAAACCTAAAATGCAATAAAAATATATTTTTAAAAAAATGTGTTAGTATATGTAAAGCACCAGAATAGGGTGTGGAAGTCAGTAAATGTTAGATATTGTTATTCAGTGTCAGTTATTAACAAAAGCTTGATACTACATTATTAGCATGGTTTTTGTGGGTTGCTGTGTTTAATGCTTGCCTGGTTCTTAACCCATATCAGCTTTCTGTGTGTTTAAAAAGCATCTTTATCTTTTGTGTAAGTTGGTTTTCATTATTCTTACACACTTTAATGTATGTAGGCTACTCTGTTGTAAAGACTTCGTCTGTCTTCTGCTGGGCCGGGGACCTCTGCATTTCCACTCTTTCTCCATCTCAGAACAGTTACAACAAAAAAATGTTAAAAACCTGGATGTTGTCATGGATATCTGGATACTTTAGTTACGTTTCATGCACGTGCATGTATGTGTGTGTGTGTGTGTGTGTGTGTGTGTGTGTGTGTGTGTAATTTTATTGTGAAAAATGGTATCAGGTTTCTTCAAGGCAACAAAACCATTAGGAGATTTTGTACATAACAGATAGATATTGTATTTCATTTCAAGGAATTGGCTTACTTGGTTGTTGGGGCTGGCAAGTCTGAAATTTGTCTTCTGGTTGAGCTGGCCATTGGATTGGGAACTCTAGGACAGCAGCTGATACTTCAGTCTTTAGCTAGGATTTCTCAGGAAATCTCAGTTTACTGCCTTGTTAGATGAGACCCACTCACATAATTGAAGGTAGTCTTCTTTATATAAAGTCAGCTGATTGTAAGTTTAACCACATCTACAAAAATACCTTTATAGCAACACCTAGATTAGTGTTTGATAGACTGAGTACTGTAGCAAAATTGAAAACATAAAACTAACCATCATAGATGGGTATATTGTTTAATGATAGATTGTCCTTCACATCAGCTTCTTGAAATGAAAAAAAGCTACTATGTGTAATACTATATGGAAATTAAACATTACCCAGATTTTTAGAAAAATACATAGTTATACTCTGCCAACATGAGATCAACATATGCACTAATGGTTCATATTTCTAAAAGTTTGTGAGTTTTTTTTTTTGACTTAAGTGAAAAAGGCCTGTAATGCCAGTACTAGAAATGATTGTTGCCAGAATTACCAGTAAAAGCTGATACCCAGGCAGTATATCTGAAATATGTTGCGTATGGAAGACATACTCAAAAATGAAAGTGAGCAATGTTAACCACTGTACATTTATTTGGTGCCAGTAATGTTAATAGTTTAGACTTTAATCTTTGCTTGTAACTGTTTTTGTGGGAAAGTTTAGTAGTTGATTCTCAAATATGAAGGCCACATGCTTCCTTCAGTTGAGGCATAATAATGAAAGAACATACTGAGGCTACATTGCATTTTTATTGGTGAAATCAGGAGTAAAGGAAAGGGTAGAAACTAGAACAGATGTCAACTGGGAAGTAGAAAGATGAGATTCTTAGCCCATAATTTTGAGACAAAGTAGTTTTTTGTTGATGGCACTAGCAGAGCTTCTGATTTATGATAAAGAATCATAAATTTGGTAGAAGTTATAGTCTCAAGTACAAAACCCTATTGATTTTCCATTCTAGTTCTTCAGTGAGAAACATAACACTGTAATATGTGTAGGTAGATAAGATTAAAGAATAAAGTAAAAGAGAATTCTTTGCTGTTAAAATGAAAGAATAACTTTTACTTAGTATAGTGTGGTACTGTACTAATGAATGGTACACCCTACTAGTGATAAAATTTAGATTTTTGTCCCCAATTTTATTACCTGTATATCTGTATTATTAGTCCTTTGTTCTCTGTTCAGTGTCCCAGTAGAAACTTGTGTAGTTATCCTTTTTTTTTTTGGAGACAGTCTCGCTCTGTCACTCAGACTGGAATGCAGTAATACACACTGCAGCCTTGAACTCCTGAGCTCAAGCAGTCCTCCCACTGAGTAGCTGGGACTGCAGGTGTGTGCCACCATACGCCTGGCTAATTTTTAAAAAAAAAACGTTTCTAGGCCGGGCGCAGTGGCTCATGCCTGTAATCCCAGCACTTTGGGAGGCTGAGGCAAGTGGATCACGAGGTCAGGAGTTTAAGACCAGCCTGGCCAACATGGTGAAACCTCGTCTCTACTAAAAATACAAAAATTAGCTGGGTGTGGTGGTGCATGCCTGTAATCCCAGCTACTCAGGAGACTGAGGCAGGAGAATCGCTTTAACTTGCAAGGCAGAGGTTACAGTGAGGTGACATCGTGCCGTTGCGCTCCAACTTGGGTGACAGAGCAAGACTCTGTTTCAAAACAAAACAAAATAAATAAGATCTCTAGAGATAGGGTCTCACTGTGTTGCCCAGGCTGGTCTTGAACTTCTGACTTAGTTAAGTCTTTTTCAGTCATCCAGCATTTTTTAGCCTCAACTCCTCTTCCCACCATACACACATACATTAGCACAGTTATTCAAGGAACGTGTATTTAGGATGTATACTCTGATTTTAGATACTGCAAGGATCCAGAGGCTATTCTCTGCCTTTGAGTTGCAAATAATCTTTGTTAAAATGGAATGAGAGTTCAGTGGTAGAAATATTTTCTGTGATATTTGTCTTAAGTGTCTTCTGAAAGCACAGAGTTTTTAGGATATTTTTGTAATTTCTCATAGACAGTAAGGCAGTGCCAGACAGATTGACTCAGTTATGTCATCAAATGTCTCTGCCATTCTCAGCATGTATTTCAGGCTAATGCCCCTTATGTTCCTATTTTCAGCCATCACATGCATCCTGGACAGCATTCAGCAGCAGAAGCATTTTCTTTTATAGTGCCTCATATCTCACTGGTCAGAGTTATGGGTCACATGCCCATGTCTAGATCAAGTACTGGAAATGGAATTTCCATGATTGGTTTTGGCCAATTATGACTTTCTTGATTGGAGGTGGGGCCTGCTTTTCTTCTAGTACAGGATAGATACTTAAACCAAATAAGGGATTACAGTTATCAAGGAAGAAGGGGTTTGGGAATGACTGGTAGTAGACTGCCAACAGTGCCTGCTACTTAACTCTGTCTTGGAGTTAAGTAGGGATATAGGGAGGTAAGATACTTAACACAGTCTAGCAGGTTGGGGATATAGTAGAATAGAAGGAAGCAACTTTTTGGAGAAAGTGATTTATTTTTTCATGTTTTTTTATTTTTTATTAATTAAAAAATTTTTTTGACTTAGAGATGGAGTCTTGCTATGTTGACCAAGCTGGTCTCAAATTCCTGACCTCAAGCCATCCTGTCATTTCGGCCTCCCAAAATGGTGGGATTACTGGCATGAGTCACTGCACCCCTAGCCTGGAGAAATGGAGATTATTAGGGAGAAAGACTTTTCCTTATCCTTCTGAGCCCTTAGTTGTCTATGGGTATTGTTGCTTGCTTGCTTGCTCACTCGCTTGCTTGCTTGATTTTTTGATACTGAGTTTTGCTCTTGTTGCTCAGACTGTTGTGCAATGGTGCGATCTTGACTCACTGCAACCTCTGCCTGCCAGGTTCTCTCAAGTAGCTGGGATTACAGGCATGAGCCACTATGTCCGGCTAATTTTGTATTTTTAGTAGAGGTGGGGTTTTCTCCACGTTGGTCAGGCTGGTCTCAAACTCCTGAGCTCAAATGATCCACCTGCCTCTGCCTCCCAGAGTTTACAGGCCTGAGCCACTGCACCCAACTGGACCGCTTGTTTCAATTTTTAAGAATAGTGAACATACTTAACAATTCCCAAGGAGTCTGTCTTAACCTGTGTATGTTTGTGTAAAAGCTACATTGTGGACTTTTTGAAAAAGAACATATAATAACCAGTTTAGTTGAATGCAACATGCTCTGTGAGATTAAGGGCTTATGAAAAACTGCTAAGCACAGTTAATTTTAAAAAGACAAAAATCTTTTGATGTCTCATATCTTAGTTTTATTACAAGTTTATAGCCTATTATTTTGTTTAGTGTTTACTCTGTCTTACCTTTCTTTTTTCCTTCCTTCCTTTCCTTTCCTTTCTTTCTTTTTCTTTTTGAAGGGAACTTAAGTATATCTTTTGGTTCTTTCTGCCTGATCTCTTACTCTTTTTTTTTTTTCCTGCTTCAGGTTTATTTGTACAAATAGCACAGGAGGACCCCAGCCCCATGCAGATGGTAGCCCCGGTGGCGGCGGGAGGGGGGGGTGTCACACCAGTCCTTCTGTCCTCACGTTGGCAGACAGAGATATCTACTCTGAAGCCTTTGTAGGGGCCTGGGCACCTTTGGGAGCCTGATCTGGAACTGAAGCTGGAGCTGCAGCCTGGGCCTTGGTTTGATCCTTGGCCTTGGCCTTGACCTTTGGCCGGCAGAGCCTGAGCCCCTTGGCAATGCGTGCACGAGCACG
>PVKV010023407.1:0-33408 GCA_004027835.1 Alouatta palliata | reverse complement strand
CCCGGGCTCAAGCAATTCTCCTGCCTCAGCCTCCTGAGTAGCTGGGATTACAGGCACGTACCTCCACGCCTGGCTACTTTTTGTATTTTTAGCAGAGATGGGGTTTCACCAGTTTGGTCAGGCTGGTCTCAAACTCCTGACCTCAAGTGATCTGCCCACCTCGGCCTCCCAAAGTGCTGGGATTACAGCTGTGAGCCACCACGCCCGGCTGCTAATTTACATATTTTTTTGTAGAGACCAGTTTCACCATGTTGCCCAGGCTGGTCTCAAACTCCTGGACTCAAGCAATCCGTCCACTTAGACCTACCAAATTGCTGGGATTATAGGCATGAACCAACGTGCCCAGCTGCATTTACATTTTCCGTGTTACATTTCCTCCAAGTACATTTAAAACTTTTGATTGGAGAAAACTCATTGATTTGGTCTTTAATGTCTCTTAACCTGATACATCCATTACCTCCACTTCACACAGGGAAAATCCAGTCGCTATTAGGAGCAGGGGTTTCGTTTTCTTCTCTGGCGCAGCTCTATGGCACTTCGTAGAGCTTGCAGTGAGTAGATGGAGTGAAAATTACCTTACTGGTGTTAATAAAAGCTAACTTTCTTGCCTTCTAGAGAGGACGTCTTAAAGTCTTCCATTAAACAGTGATTCCTTTGGGTTTTGCCTTGCCCTTGCCTGGTTCTTGCTTTTAAAATGTTAATGCTCTGAAGGAAAATTTTTGCATTAAGTCATTAACTCCTTAGCTGGGGACTTTGTTTTATCCTTGACTTCAGCATCTGAGCTAGGCAAAAAACGGAGGATTCTGAAGTGGAGACTTGGCACTGAAAATGGGAAAATGACTGTCTCTTCATTTTTCCTGGCTGCTGGCTATGCCTGCTTCAGGTGCTTGTTAAGTCCTTATTGAATGAATTAATGAGTGAATGAATGAATGAATGAGTGAATGAATGAATGCATAGCTGCCTGGCTATGGATTTAAGCATCACAGGGATGGAGTTTAGCGGCATAGCAGCTGACCTCCTGAAGCCTGGAAGTGCCAGGGCAGAGACGAAGTGCTGGATGGGTGGGGTGCTTGGTCTTGACTTGTTCACAAGCCCTTTCGTCCTCTATCCTAGCCACCAGAGCTCAGGGAATAGCTGAACCCAGGTTATGGTTGGTGGAAGGGAGGGAACTGAAAATTCCATGACAGTTTTTTCCTTTGCCATGGCTAAGAATAAGGCTGACAAATGGGCTTCATCTCATTTGCCTCTCTAGCCAGTTGAAATGCCTCTTAGGAGTTCTGTGTTAAGAAGGACTCTGAGGTCCAGAGAGCCTCACGGGCGGCGAGCAGTTTCACTGGGTTTGGGATGGGGGAAGCAGCACCATGTTCATTGGAGTCTGACCTTGGAGGACTAATTTTGTCCCTTTTCCTTCCTTCCTTTGTCCCTTTCTTCTCTAGGGACCCGACCAGATCCTGGCCTGGGAGCCAGGATGGCCATCCACAAAGCCTTGGTGATGTGCCTGGGACTGCCTCTCTTCCTGTTCCCAGGGGCCCGGGCCCAGGCCCAGGGCCATGCCCCACCCGGCTGCAGCCCAGACCTCAACCCCCTCTATTACAACCTGTGTGACCGCTCTGGGGCATGGGGCATCGTCCTGGAGGCAGTGGCTGGGGCAGGCATCATCACCACGTTTGTGCTCACCATCATCCTGGTGGCCAGCCTCCCCTTTGTGCAGGACACCAAGAAGCGGAGCCTGCTAGGGACCCAGGTGTTCTTCCTGCTGGGGACCCTGGGCCTCTTCTGCCTCGTGTTTGCCTGCGTGGTGAAGCCCGACTTCTCCACCTGTGCCTCCCGGCGCTTCCTTTTTGGGGTCCTGTTCGCCATCTGCTTCTCCTGTCTGGTGGCCCACGTCTTTGCCCTCAACTTCCTGGCCCGGAAGAACCATGGCCCCCGGGGCTGGGTGATCTTCACTGTGGCTCTGCTGCTGACCCTGGTAGAGGTCATCATCAACACGGAGTGGCTGATCATCACCCTGGTTCGGGGCAGTGGCGAGGGCGGCCCTCAGGGCAACAGCAGTGCCGACTGGGCCGTGGCCTCCCCCTGCGCCATCGCCAACATGGACTTCGTCATGGCGCTCATCTATGTCATGCTGCTGCTTCTGGCTGCCTTCCTGGGGGCCTGGCCCGCTCTGTGCGGCCGCTTCAAGCGCTGGCGTAAGCACGGAGTGTTCGTGCTGCTCACCACGGCCACCTCCATTGCCATCTGGGTGGTGTGGATCGTCATGTATACCTACGGCAACAGGCAGCACAACAGTCCCACCTGGGATGACCCCACGCTGGCCATCGCCCTCGCCGCCAATGCCTGGGCCTTCGTCCTCTTCTATGTCATCCCCGAGGTCTCCCAGGTGACCAAGGCCAGCCCAGAGCAAAGCTACCAGGGGGACATGTACCCCACCCGGGGCGTGGGCTATGAGACCATCCTGAAAGAGCAGAAGGGTCAGAGCATGTTCGTGGAGAACAAGGCCTTTTCCATGGATGAGCCGGCGGCAGGTGGGTCTCCAGGGGTGCCCCCCATGGCCCCTTTCTCCATCCCATATCTTTTACTGCAGGACAGGGAGCCAGTCTCTTGAGCAAAAGGGAAGGTTGTTGAGGCTTTCTGTAGTTTTCTGCCTAAGTGTCTCTAAATTCCATTTATTTTAAAGACTTTTTTTCGTCCAGGCATGGCAGATCATGCCTGTAATCCCAGCACTTTGGGAGACCAAGGTGAGTGGATCACTTGAGACCAGCCTGACCCACCTGGTGAAACCCCTGTCTCTACTAAAAATCCCCAAAAAATTAGCTGGGTGTGAGTAGCTGGGCATGGTGTTGCACACCTGTAATCCCAGCTACTTGGGAGGCTGAGGCAGGCGAATCACTTGAACCCAGGAGGCAGAGGTTGCAGTGAGCCAAGATTGCGCCACTGCACTCCAACCTGGGTGACAGAGTGAGACTCTGTCTCAAAAAAAAAAAAAGAAAAAAGAAAAAAATTAGCCGGATGTAGTAGTGCGTGCCTGTAATCCCAGCTACTCAGGAGGTTGAGGCAGGAAAATCACTTGAACCCAGGAGGCGGAGGTTGCAGTGAGCCAAGATCGAGCCACTACACTCCAACCTGGGTGACAGAGTGAGACTGTTTCAAAAAAAAAAAAAAGTTTTTTTTTCTCTGTTTATATAATTCACGCATATATTCTTACTGTAAAATTTCAAACATTTCAGATAAAATGAAATTTTCCTCAGCTACCTCCCCAGTCCTACCCATCCCATCCTGTTCCATCCCCAGAAGTGACTGCTGTTGACTGGTATAATATCTATGTGCCTCCGTTTCTCCATTTGCAAAATGGGAATAATAACAGCACCTATTTCATAGGGTTCTTGTGAGGATTAAATTAATTAGTGCCGGCTGGGCAAGTTGGCTCACACGTGTAATGCCAGCACTTTGGGAGGCTGAGGTTGGGTGGAGCTTGAGCCCAGGAGTTTGAGACCAACCTGGGCAACATAGTGAGACCACCGTCTCTACAAGTAATTTTTTAAATTAGCCAGATGTGGTGGTGCACACCTATGGTCCCAGCTCCTTGGGAGGCTGAAGCAGGAGAATTGCCTGAGCCCAGGAGGTTGAGGCTTCAGTGAGCCATGATTATGCCACCACATTCCAGCCTGGATTATCTTAAAAATAAATTGCTTAGTGCCCAGCTCATGAAAAGCTCTCTCGAAGAATTAGGTATTTGTTGTATGTGCATGACTATTATTTTACATATTTTACTAATCCTATCCTTCCAGAACTTGTTTTTCTATTATGTATGTATCGATAATCACCTTAGTTTTCTTTAAAAGGAAGTATTTTTCAGTTAATTTCTTTTTTTTTTTGAGACAGAGTTTCGCTCTTGTTACCCAGGCTGGAGTGCAATGGCACGATCTCGGCTCACCGCAACCTCCGCCTCCTGGGTTCCAGCAATCCTCCTGCCTCAGCCTCCCGAGTAGCTGGGACTACAGGCACGTGCCACCATGCCCAGCTAATTTTTGTATTTTTAGTAGAGACGGGGTTTCACCATGTTGACCAGGATGGTCTCGATCTGTCGACCTCGTGATCCACCCGCCTCGGCCTCCCAAAGTGCTGGGATTACAGGCGTGAGCCACCGTGCCCGGCCCAATTTCTTTTTTTCAATTTTTTGAGACAGGGTCTCGCTCTGTCACCCAGGCTGGAATGCAGCGGTGCGATCTCAGCTCACTGCAACCTCCACCTCCCCAGCTCAAGTGATTCTCCTGCCTCAGCCTCCCCAGTAGTTGGGAATACAGACGCAGGTCACCACACCTGGCTCATTTTTGTGTTTTTAGTAGAGACGGGGTTTCACTATGTTGGCCAGGCTGGTCTTGAACTCCTGACCTCGAGTGATCCATCCGACTTGGCCTCTCAAAGTGCTGGGATTACAGGCGTGAGCCACCACACCCAGCCTTTTTCTCTTTTTAATGAAAGCACTTGGGGTGCCGCATAGTGGTCTCAGCAGCACCCTTGTTAGCTGTGCGGCCCCGTAGCATTTCCTTAGCACCTGCTCTGGCCAGCCCCTGTGCTAATTCCCTTCCCCATGTGGCCCATTGCACGCATCTCACTTGCTCTTCCTCAGCCTGCTGGCTGCAGCCCCTCATCTGACATGACCTGGAAATCTGGGGGCACCATCTCAAAGCCTTGACTGCGCCCCCAGACTGTGATGATCTGGAGGCCTAGGGGCTTAAGACTTTCTTAACTGCCAGGTTAACGAGCACAGGGGCACCGGCTGTGGGGGCTCTGCTCTGGGGCCTGTGCCGGGAGGTCAGAGTCAGGCTGCCGCAGAAGTTCCAGAATCAGAGGCATTCCTTTCTTTTCTACAAACTGTGAAATCCTCATAATCCCTGCTTTGGGGAAAGCGATGACCCTTGTCCTGCCAGGCACTTGATCTTTGATCTACCCACCTGGGTGAAGGCGCTAGCCGCACCCCGGGGTGGCCCCTGTCCCACTCACAGAGTGTGCATGCGGGGTGGAATTGGCAGAGCCCACCGGAGAGGCGGGGCTTATGGACAAGTGCTGGGAGGAGCCTCAGGCCCCGCCCCCACACCGAGTGCCTGTCAGGGCCAAATGGTTCTCAGCATTTGGGGCTGAGTTTTTGCTTTTTTTTTTTTTTTTTTTTCTAAATGGAAAAATCAATAGAGTGAGACCAGCACTTAGGAAGCTATATAGGTTGCGGTCCCTCAGAGCTGGGGGACTGTCAGCCCTGCCGGAGCCAGACATCCGCTGTGCTGCCCTCCCAGCCAGGCCCGTTCCAAGGTCCCGGGAGGGTCTGCAGCCCTCCTCAAACACCCTGGGAGTGCCCAGTAGGGTGGAACACATCGGGAAACCAACACCGCAAAGGCACAGGGAAGTATCCCTGGAGCTAAAAATAGTTCTGGAAACTTGCCGGGGGGGCCACGGGATGGGACTGCATTATGGCTCCCTAGCCAGGCTCCGGTTTGGTGTAGTGGGGAAGGGGCTCCCAGAGAGGACATGAAGAGGCTTAGGCCGATGGGTCTCAGATGATGTATTTACCCCTGCGCCTGGCAGCTGGCCTGTGGTGACAGGCAGAGCTGGAGGCTGGCCATCTTGGAAGGCGGCCAAAGGCCCATGTGTCCTCTTGGCCTCTGGCCCCAGAGGGCGGATGGGGATGTGGAGGTTGCTGACAGAGCATTTTCTGAACTGTTGGGTCCGGGGATGGGGGTCCTACATTGCAGGGAAGCCCACAGTGTCATTTCCTCCCATGCATCTGTACAAAGGGGTGTTGGGCTTGGGAGGGGGCCCCCATGTTCACAGCCTCACCCCCAAGTTGGCCACTCCTGGGTTAGAGACTATGCCAGGGTTGGCCTGTCCCCTCTTCCCTCTTCCCTGTCCCCAGAGAGCCTTGCTTGCCTTGTGGGAGGTGGGGAAGGGAGCTGAGAGCTCTGGGATCTTCAATTTGTTCCTGCTTTTCCTTGCAGCTAAGAGGCCGGTGTCACCATACAGCGGGTACAACGGGCAGCTGCTGACCAGTGTGTACCAGCCCACCGAGATGGCCCTTATGCACAAAGGCCCGGTGAGTGCATCCCCAGGTCCCCGTGACGCGGCTGGGCTACAGAGCACAGCCTTAGTGGGTCAGCGGGAGAGGGCCATGTGGCCGGAGCTGGGTTGGGTGGAAGTGGTGGGGCAAAGGCAGGCTTCTCCATCTGGTGCTTCTACCAGCAAATCCAGAGCCTCCGTTCTCGACTTCCTTCTCCTGGAGCCAGTGTGCCTACCACCTTCAGTTGGCACTGCAGTGGGGCCTGCCCTGTGTCACTGGGGCATCCACACAGGCCATGTCTGGATGCTACGGGAAATGCTGGGTGAGCTCTCCTTGATGGGAGCTGCCAGCTTTATTCCGGAGAACCTGGGGAGGGTCAAAGGAGGGTCTCAGCCAGGTGCTTCCAAAGTGGACAAGGGACCACAAGGGACCAAATGTAGCAGGTCTGGAGAGGTGTTTGTTTACTTCTGAACTACAGCTGTGCCAAGGGGGCCCGAGCCTCCCCTCCCACTCCAGCAGGCAGTGAGTCTGACCTTACACCTCCCCTGGGTTCTGGAAACTAGATGCTCCGTTAGCAAGGGGAGGGGGGAGCAGGAAGACGGTGGGTTGGATTCTACTCGATTCTATATGTGTTCCTCCTCCCGGCTGGCAGAGGCTGTGGGGAGAAGTCAGTGACCCGTCTTGGCAGGACGCTGGGAACAGGAAGCAAGGAGGTCAGCCGGGTGGCGTTCTCATCCCCCTCCCCGCCCTCTCTGTGAGAGCCCCAGGGCAAGGGGAGGCGAGTGTGGCTGAAGCTTCCAGTCCCAGCGCCTCCCCTCTCCCTTAGCCTGAACCTGAGCCTGGGCAGAGGAGAGTTTCCCAAGGACCAGGAGTGGAAGCTTCGGGCTGCCAGCCCTGGGGGCATAGGCAGCCACAGAAGCCTTTCCTGAGTGGCTTCCCTCACCGCCATTGCGCCTTGCTCCCCAACGTGTTTGGAGTCAGATTCCTGGGGGATGATGTGGACTAACGGAGATTTCATCTGACTAGTTCTCAAAACATGGTCCCCGGCATTAGTCTCACCTGGGAACCTGCTAAAAGTGCACATGGGGGCCGGGCGCAGTGGTTCACACCTGTAATCCCAGCACTTTGGGAGGCTGAGGCACGTGGTTCGCTGAGGTCAGGAGTTCAAGACCAGCCTGGCCAACATGCCAAAACCTCATCTCTACTGAGACAAAAAGCCAGGCCTGGTGGCCACACCTCTAGCCCCAGCTACTAGGGAGGCTAAGGCCAGAGGATCGCTTGAACCCAGGAGATGGAGGCTGCAGTGAGCCAAGATCTCTCCACTGCTCTCCAGCCTGGACAACAATATTTTTTATCTCAAAAAATAAATAAAAATAATAAAAGTGCAGGTGGGGCGGGGCCAGAGCTGGGATGGAGCCGACTGTTAGTGTCCCTTCAGGGCATGGCCACCAGGGGGTCCTATCCAGAGCAGATCTGTAAGCCTTACATTCAGCACACCCTCCCCTAGCCCCAGTTGCTGCCAGCTGCGTGGGGCCCACTGGGGAGGGTCCAGCTACAAGTTGGTGAGGCTTAACAAGCAGTGCAGGTGATTCCAATGCACACCCAGGTTCTGGGCCACGTGGACAGGGGCCATTGCAGACAGGCCTGAGGCCCTCTTGGGTCTGATTGACTTGAAGGCTGGTTCGGGGCCTGGGAGCTACAGAGATTTGGTGGCAGCTCTTTCCCATAGGGTAGGACACAGGGGCCAGGAATTCACCTTCCCCACAGCATGGGAGCCGAAACAGCTACCTCAGGACCCTCTAAACCCCACAGCTGGTGTCTCTCACCTACAGGGAGCAAGACCCACAGTTCCAGGCAGAGAATTCAGGTTTCAAGACAACAAATCCGGGCCAGATGCAGTGGCTCATGCCTTTAATCCTAGTGCTTTGGGAGACTGACATGGGAGAATTGCTTGAGGCCAGGGGTTCAAGACCAGCCCTGGCAATGTAGTGAGACACCCCCCCCCCCAACCATCTCCAAAAAAAGAAAAAAAAAAAAAGACTCCAAATCAGACCAGCCAGCCTAGATGCCCAGAGAGAGGTATGGGCACACCGAGGGCCATGTCTTCAGCCGAGGAAGCCGCAGCTGTGATGCTGGGGGCTGGTAGTGACAGTGGTAGACTCGGGGTAAGATTCTTGGAGGGAGGGGGCCTGGGAGCTATACCAGACAGGTAGTAGCAGTTCTGTGTGGCTGACCCTCCACTGGCCCTAGGCTTTCCCTAAAGAACTGGAAGCGGGGCGGGGCTTGGGAAGAGGACCCCGCTCTGTGAAGCCTCAGCATGATCCAGGGTCACCAGGGGCCCTGTTCCCATGCCCAGAGGCAGGGTGAGGTAAGGGGCTCAGATCTGGCTGTCCCAGGCCGCCCCTGGGGCCCAGCCAGAGGGGACAGAGGCGCCGAGGGGGAAGCTGGGGGGGATGCGGGGAGCTGGCAGGCCCAGCCCTGCAGGAAGCGAGTGTTTGTACATCCGCCCCGGCGGAACCTGGCTTCTGATCCCCGACCGTGAGACAGCCTGTTCTTCCTTCCAGTCCGAAGGAGCTTACGATGTCATCCTCCCACGGGCCACCGCCAACAGCCAAGTGATGGGCAGTGCCAACTCGACCCTGCGGGCTGAAGACATTTACTCGGTCCAGAACCACCAGGCGGCCACGCCACTAAAAGACGGCAAGAACTCTCAGGTCTTTAGAAACCCCTACGTGTGGGACTGAGTCAGCAGCAGCCAGGAGAGGCTGGCAGATTTGGGGAGGGCCCTGAGGACCTGGCCCCAGGCAAGGGACTCTCCAGGCTTCTCCTCCCTCTGGCAGGCTCAGCAGCATGGGCCCCAGAGCTGGATGGGCCTCCCTTTCTGCCAGTGTTTGTGTGGATGTCCTGGGTGTCCCCACCCACTCCTCAGTGTTTGTGGAGTGGAGGAGCCAAGCCCGGCCTCCTGCCAGGGTCACCTCGGCGGTCTCACTCCAGCCAAATAGTGTTCTCGGGGTGGTGGCCGGGCAGCGCCTATGTTTCTCTGGAGATTCCTGCAACCTCAAGAGACTTTCCAGGTGCTCAGGCCTGGATCTTGCTCCTCTGTGAGGAACAAGAGTGCCTAATAAACATGTTTCTGCTTTATTAACTCTCGCTCTGGGGCTGTGGTTTCTGACCTGGGCTCCTGGCTTCCAATGAACCTCTCCTCCACTGTGGCCTGTGGGTGACGAGCCTTTCTCTTCCCTCCAAATCCAGCTCACATTTAAAGCTGCTGTAGATTTCTCCTTTTGTGCAATTAAGTAGCTGATACCTCTCCCCAGCAAAGGATTCTTTAGCAGGTCCTCTATCTGTATTGTGTGCGATCAAATTGAATACCTGGGCTCAGCACGCGCCTAGGATGCAGTGCCGAACCTGGGCTTCTCTGAGGCTAGGCAGCTTTCCTCTGGGACCCCCCTCCAGTGGCTGCGGGGACAGGATTGGGAAGGTGGGCCTTGAGCAGGTGGCTGTGTGTATAAGGGAAGATGAACTAATTTCAGCTTCTCCTGGGATGAATGACGGTGAAGATCCCATAGGGGACAAAGTGGAGACTCTTCTGCTCCATGCTTTGAGATCACACCATGTGATACGTGCAAAGGAATGGCCTAGAGAGGGTCAGGAATTGTTTACAAATGGGTTAACAGAGGTGCAAAGGGTTGGGCCAGTTCTGGTTGGTTTCATTCCTCGGTAGTCATTAAAGTGTCCATTTGTGCAGAGCGCAGTGGCTCACGCTTGTAATCCCAGCACTTTGGGAGTTACAGACTAGCTTGGGTAACATAGCGAGATGCTGTTTCTACAAAAAAACAATTAAAAATGTAAAGAATTAGGCATTAGTCCCAGCTACTCACGGAGCTGAGGTGGGAGGATGTCTTGAACCCAGGAGGTTGAGGGTGCAGTGAGCTGTGATTGCACCACTGCACTCCTGCCTAGCCAACAGCAAGACTCAGTCTCAAAAAAAAGAAAGTCAGTTTGCTCAGTACTTTAAGGTAAGCAAAAGCCTTTCCTCATCAGCTCATTTGTTTTTTAATTTAATTTTTTTTATTTTTATTTTTATTTTATTTTTTTATTTTTAAGATGGGGTTTCACCATGATGGCGAAGCTGGTCTTGAACTCCTGACCTCAGGTGATCCACCCACCTCGGCCTCCCAAAGTGCTAGGATTACAGGCGCGAGCCACAGTGCCCGGCTTAATTTTTTTTTTAAGACAGTCTTGCTCTGTCGCCCAGGCTGGAGTGCAGTGGCACAATCTCGGCTCACTGCAACCTCTGCCTCCCAGGCTGAAGCAAGCGATACTCTTGGCTCAGCCTCCCGAGTAGCTGAGACTACAGACATGTGCCACCACACCCGGCTAACTTTTCTATATTTAGTAGAGACAAGGTTTCACCATGTTGCCCAGCCTGGTTGCAAACTCCTGGCCTCAAGTGATCTGCCCACCTCGGCTTCCTGAAGTGCTAGGGTTACAGGCATGAGCCACCACACCTGGCCCACCGGCTCATTTTATTCCCCAAGGCTGCCCTGGGAGGTGGGCAGGACTAGTATTCTCTCCCTTTTCCAGACTCAGAGTCCCAGAACTATACCATTTTGGGGTAAGACAGGGTCTCGGAGTGGTTATACCGCCCCCTTTTACAGGTAAGCGAACTGACCCAGAGAGGTCTGGGTGGCCAGGCCAACACCGACCAGGTTTTCCTAAGACTCTGACGGACAGCAGCCTTTCTCCGTGACCCACGCTGGGCAAGCCAGTCCAGTGGGTGGCACTTCCAGCCGTGTGGATGAGACAGCAGGGTCCTGACCTTTGGACACTGGCTCGAGGCTTTGCCAGGGGGCTGCCAGGCCTGCCCCAGGGAGCCCTCTCCTCCCAGGTTTGGGAATGTTTCTCCCCAACTAGTCAGAAGCTATTTTCTGATACCAGTTGTAGGGAAGAAATGTTTTTGTTGAAAGGGAGAGAAAGGTTGCTGGGGAAAAAAAATAAACTTCTCCCAAACTTCTTCTGTGTTCAGATTGCATTGGCCTCCTGGGGACTGAAACACTATTTTTAAGTAAAAACCAGTGCTTGGGCCCCACGCAGCAGAGTCCCTTTTGACTCTTGTTCTTTCTGGTTACTTTAGGCTCAGTCCCCGCAAAGTAAAACAAGATGGTAGAAGCCCTCTTCCCTGGATCGCACGGCATCCTGATGTCCTCATTTCTCTGTACCCAGGCTGGGCTGGGCCCAGCACCTTTCCCTTCCTTGTCATTGGAGCTGGGAGGGACCGGAGGCCACCGACCTGAAGCAGTGGACTGAGTGGGCCCCCGTGAAGCCCTGAGCATGTGACTGGAGCGCCTAGGGCCCCTCCCTTTCCTGCCCAGCCCATCTTCCTGGTCCCCAAGTGGCTGTGGCATCAGGGAGCCATCCCCAAGGCTGCCTCCAGCTCCCCTCTTGACACCCTCCCCGAATCATAACCTGTGTCCCTGAGCTGTGGTTCTCCAGATGGCCATCCTCCCCATTGTGAAAGGCAGGCCGCAGTGCCCCATCTTGACTCTGGACCTTCCTGGCCCCGCCATCTTGGTGTCTGGCATTAGCTTGTCCCACCCTCTGCCTAGATGGATCTCCTCCATGAGTCTTTGGAAACAAGCCAGGGCAGAAGTTGGCCCTTGCCCTTCTCACCAGGGCCTCCTGCCACCACCTGGACTGTAGAAGGCCACTGAGATGGGGGCGGAGCTCAGCCCAAGGCCTGGGCACACTGCTGCTCTCGACAGCCTGTGGGTCCCGGATCTGAGCCCCTGGAGTGTTTCAGTCGAGAGCCCCCAAGCCGTCCACTTCTTCCACGAAGTGGGTCCCACCAGCAAGCCAGGCTAGCCCTGCCTGCACTCTGCCCCCACTGCCCCTTGCCATCTGGGACGAGGATGACCAGCTCTCTCCATCCAGCACTACCTCATGGAAAGCTCACTAAGGATTTAGGAATGGCAGGCCAGCCTGGCAACCGGGGTTCAAGGTGGCTCCTGTGGCAGGAACAGGTGTCAATGGACCTGATTCCCCGGATCTCATGGGTTCTGGGAATGCAGCAGGGGCCTCCTGTGGCTATTCCAACATCTCCGGTCAGGGCCTAGAAGCACCCTTAGGACATGTGGAATTGGGATCAGGACTGCCTTCTCAGGGACCAGTGGAGAGGCCTGGACCAGATGAACTGGAGTCTAGGCTTCTCCTGAGACTGGCACTTGGACGTGGGGAGGCCTGTGAGATCCAGGACTAAAGATGCTATTTCCTGATGGGCAGATATGTGAGTGGCATCCTCAGGTAAGTGGGACCCAGGACTAAAGACTGCTCTTCCTGATTGGCAGATGCTTTAAGTTTCTACCTCACCTTGGGCAGCACCTGGGTGTGCAGGCGCTGGTTCATCACTGGAGGAGCCTCTTGTGTTCTGGGCCCTCGGACATGCTCCAAAGGATCCTGATGGTCACCCAGGGAAGAGGGGGCCTTCTCAGGGCCTCCATGGCGCTGGCACCAAGGACAGAGATGGGCACAGCTCCAGACTGGTGAAAATGGGCTCTCTTTAGCATCGTCTCCTAGGGTTTTTCCTGCCCCTGGTACCAGATGGAGCTGACTTATCCAAAGTGGGCCCTGGAGCTGAGTCCTCAGCCCAGCAGCACCTCTGGGTGCCAGGGTGGAGGGTGGTGACCTAGCAGCACCTCCTCAGGGGAGGTGCCCTATAGCCAGTTCCACTGCTCTCCAGTGCTACCCCCGTCCCCAGCAGCCTGTGCCTTTGTCACTGGCATATTTTTTCAGAGCTAAATTGGGCACGTGACCCCTGCAGAGTAGGACTGCTGCCCTGCCTGTGGCCCCCGAACTCTGTGTTGCTGGCTTGCTGAAGTCCATGATCAGTGTTATTTCCCTCCGGTGGAAGGGAAGCAGGGAGTTCCGAGGACCTCACGCTGCTCTTGGTCTAGCTTAGCAGCCCTAAGATCCCTTAGAGAATAGAGGCACTTTCCTACGTGATAATTTCTTTCTTTCTTTTTTGAGATGGAGTTTCGCTCTTGTCGCCCAGGCTGGAGTGCAGTGGCGCAATCTCGGCTTACTGCAACCTCCACCTCCTGGCTTCAAGCAATTCTCCTGCCTCAGCCTCCCAAGTAGCTGGGATTACAGGCACCTGCCACCACGCCCAGCTGATTTTTTATTTTTGGTAGAGACGGTGTTTTACCGTGTTGGTCAGGCTGGTCTCAAACTCTGACCTCAGGTGATCCGCCCGCCTCGGCCTCTCAAAGTGCTGGGATTACAGGAGTGAGCCACCTTGCCCGGCCTCTAGGTGATAATTTCAAAGGAGTCGCTGGCAGTGCCTGATGCCCAGAGGCTACAGTCTCCAGTGGACATGGGTTTGTGTATAGCCTGAGTCCTCTGGGGGTCTGCTCGTGAGGCTCAGGGAGGGATGGGCTCCTAAAAGATGCAGGCTGCCGGTATTCAGGAGTACCCTCCCACTGGCCCTGCTTACTCCCGCCCGGGCCAAGTGGCAAAGAAGACAGATGAGTTCTTAGGAAGAGAGAGGCGGCTTCTTGGGGTGACCGAGCAGTATCACAAGACTTGAATGGAAGAAAACTAGAAGAGGTAGAGCCTGTTGCCGATTCGCCATCATCCAGCCAACACCATGGGAAACCTCACACCAGCCACTGTCACACCACGAAGCTCAATGCCGAGGACTTTGGACTTCATAACTGCTCAGAATTAGATGACCTTACCCTCCATGGGTGAGGGCTTACTGCCACTGAATTCCTGTGTGTTCATACATTCTTCTGGGATTTACTAGTTTTGTTTTGTTTTTTTAAATTATTTTTAGAGACAGAGTCCTGCTATGCTGCCCAGGCTGGTCTCGAACTCCTGGCCTCAAGCAATTCTCCCATCTCAGCCTTCCAAGTAGCTGGGATTCCAGGTGCCTGCTCCCCCGCCCCACCCTGACCCTGCCTCTGAGATTTCTTCACGTGTATTTCCCCCATATACCTCTTGCTTTTTCTTTTTTTTTTCTCTCTTTTTTTTTTTTTTTTGAGAGGGGTGGGAAGGTTTCAACACAGGGATGCGCGCGCCGCCCCCACGGGGGCCCAGGGGTTCCTGCCCCCTTATCTGTTGCTTTTTACACCAACAAAGGCTGATTTCAACTAACCTATTTCTCTGTTGGGGATTTATTTTAAGAGGAAAACCAGGCCCCCAAAAACCACCGAGCTCTCAACCAGCCAAGGCCAGAACTCTGCCGCCTACACAAGATGTGGGTGGGGGGGAGGCAACGCCAGTAGTAACCCTGTTGCTGCCTGGCGAGGCTGGGAGAGGCAGCCAGGACAATCCATTGGTTGAAATTCTCCGTACACAGAAAGGCGTGGCCAGGCGTGGTGGCTCACGCCTGTAATCCTAGCACTTTCGGAGGCCAAGGCGGGTGGATCACGAGGTCAGGAGTTTGAGACCAGCCTGGCCAATCTGGCGAAACCTAAAAATTAGCCAGGCCTGGTAGCGCGCACCTGTAATCCCAGCTACTTGGGAGACTGAAGCTGGAGAGTTGCTTGAACCTGGGAGGCGGAGGTTGCAGTGGCTGAGATCGTGCTGCTGCATTCTAGCCTGGGTGACAGAGCAAGACTCTGTCTCAAAAAAAAAAAAAAAGGCATACCGGAACAGGGATGGCTGATAAATCCCCCAGGCCATGAAGACCTGCCGAGTGCCATGCCCGGCTTCCCAGTTTACTCATGTCTCGGCTCTTGTTCATCAGCCACCCACAACTCATAGAAGACAGCAGGCAACGGAAGCTAAGTGCCTGCCCCGGGGGCAGGGAGGTGCTGCCCGGAAGGGTCTATCGGCCCTCCAAACCATTCTCGCCAAGGCCAGCACTTTCACTAGCCCCAGAGGACATGCCAAGGTCAGGCCCAGGTGCCAGGGACCAGCATTTGTTTCCTGTCTGCCGTCTCCACTCTGGAGCCTCCAGGAAGCTGCAGCCCCTGTTCACAGCAGCTGCATGAATTATTTAGCGTCTGCCCCAGGCTGGGAGTGCTCTGACCTCATCCTCCTTGAGAAAAGGTTGCTGATCGGCAGAGGCTGGAGTGGCGGGTCCCTCTGGGGTGCGGGTGATTAAAAGAATCAATTCACCAGTGCCCTTGGAGAAGAGGGTAGGGAGCAGGGACCCATGCCCTCGTAGCAGGAGGCCACTCTGCAGCATGGAGAGAATATGACTCCGGAATCAGAGGCTGCAGGTTCAGATCCTGGCTGTTAGTAGCTCTGTGACCTTCAGCAGCTCCCTTGGTCCTTCCTCAGTCTTCTCATCTGAAAAATGGGGGTACTAGCCCCCTGAGTTTGTGATTGGGATTCTGTCCCCTCGGGGTCACCCCTTGAAAGTCATAGCCAAGGCAGAGCATCCAGGCACCATCTGCCCGGTGTTTCCTTCCCAGACAAGTAGATCTCCCGGCCAGATTTCAGTTTGGCACCTCCTGGTGCCACATCCTCCCTTCCCTCTGCTGTGCCTCATGCCCTGGGTCCCCAGAGTGGGTGGCTTGGCAGGTTGCCACGGCTGGAAGAGGATGCTAAGGCAGTGCTCGTGCCTGATTGGCAGGGGAGAAGGGCTAACAGGCGTTAGGAGGGTCACCAGGTGCACCCGAAGTCTAAGAAGCTAGTCTGAAGAGCTGGGACGGAACTGCTCTCTGCCAGCAAATGACCACTGAGTGTCCACTGTGTGGAGGGGAGTGGGTGGAGATGAGAGCGATCTGGTCCCTGCCCTGCTTTGCCAGGTCAGACCTGAGGGCTGAAGTGGGAGTGGCCATGGTGAGACCCAGGAAATGCGTTTTGGGATTAAGCAGGCAGGTGCCTTCAGCAAGCTTCCACCATCCCCTTCCAAAGCGGCACTTTGGAGGTGGGCAGGGCGTCTCCGGCCAGGACCTGGCTCCAGCTAACTCTGTGGCCTTGGACAGCTACCTTGACTCCCCTGGGTTTCCCCAGCTGTAAAATGCACCTCATGTTTCCAGCTCTGTCTAAGTCCTGGAGGTGGGGTCCCCAGCAGTGGAGAGAGGACCTAAAGCCCCAGGGCTTTGCCGCAGATGGACCCCAGGGATTCCGACTCAAGGTCTGGAACAGAACTGGGAAGACAGAGGCCCACCGCCTGGCTGTGCTTTGGACAGAGAAGCTGGGTCCCCAGGGGGTGAATGGGACCAGTCTCAGCCGACTATCCGCCCCGTCCCCCCCACCCCTCGTCCCCCCCAAACTCCTCCAAGCCAGGGACACCGAGGTGGCTCTTTCTTCTGATTGCCCAAAGGTGACGGTGGCTCGCCTCTCCCCCTAACTCCACCGACGGCGAGAGAGGGACCGCGGGGAAAGTTTTACGCTGCGTCCTTAACCCAGCGTCCTAACCTGACCGGGTTGGGAGAGGGCGCGGGGCCCGGGAACCCTAACCGCAGACAGCCCACTCCCCAGCACGCACCTGCGTGGGGGGAGGTGGGGGTGGGCCCGAGCAGCCGGCGCGCCCACGTGCCTCTCCCCCCGAGGGCCCGGCCACCCCAGCGCCAGCCAACCCGAGGCCGCCTCCCGCGCCCCACCCCAAACCCCGCCCCGGCCCCTGCAACCTGATCCGCGCCGCGGGGCCGCGTCCGGAGCCATCTGTCCCAGTTCCTGCCGCAGCCTGGGGTCTCGGCCGCCGCGCTCCGCCCCTCCCCGCCCTCTGCGCCTGGCCTCGTAGCCGCCGGGTATTGCGGGGGTCGCATTCATCCCCATGTCTCCCAGGCCAGCGCAGAAACGGGGGTGGGGTGGGTGACGCCAGGGAAGCAGGCCCTAGCCCCTTTTCCCAAGGGAAGAAGCCACTCCTGGAGGCCCGCCGGGTCTTGGAGTCCCCGCGGGTGGGCGTAGTGGTGCCGGGGGCACGGGGAGCCCTGCGGCTGCCTTCGGTCTGGCTCTAGGCCGGGGTTCCTCGGCTCCGCCAGCGACATTTGGGCCGCATCGCTGTGTAGTGGGGCTGGCCCCAGCACTGCAGGATATCGGGTGGCATCCCTGACCCCCTCCACTGGATGTCAGGGGCACAGGCAGCCCCCAAGCCGTGGCAACCAAAACCATTTTGGGACACGGCCAAACGTCCACAGGGGGCAAACTGTCCGGGTGGAGACCCACTCCCCTAGGCTTTCACGGTGGGCATTTGAGGCAGCCACACAGGCTGGGGGCCTGGAACCTGAGGTCCCTGCATCCCAGGATTCTGGTGCTGGCCTCCCCTCTCCCCGCAGCGGCCAGCTGCTTCAGGCTGGCCTGGGAACTGTGACCCTTGGCCTGACAGTATTTGGGCAGTGTGTTACCTGCCAGGCCCTCTCACTGCAGGGACACCTTCTGCCCCACCCTGATGTGGGTGCTGGGATGGGGGATGGGGCAAGGGGATACTGGAGGCAAACAGGTCACTAGCAGTCAGGCCAGTTGGGGCACCAGAAAGAGACCCAGGCACTGGGTGTCCATGGGCAGCCTGAGGTTCCCAAGAAGCTGGGCTGAGGCCACCGTGTGAGTCCAGGAGCTGTTAGGGCTGAACGTCAGGGGGCATCCTGGCCCACAGGGCCCACCCCTTACACACACACACACACACACACACACACACACGGGGTGTGGTGTGGGAAGGACACAAAAGACACACACACACACGGGGTGGGGCTTGGGAAGGGCACAAAAGATACACACACACACACAAGGGGTGTGGTGTGGGAAGGACAAGAAAGACACACACACACACACACACACACACACATGGGGTGGGGCATGGGAAGGGCACAAAAGACACACATGGGGTGGGGCATGGGAAGGACACAGAAGACACACACACACACGGGGTGGGGCATGGGAAGGACACAGAAGACACACACACACACACGGGGTGGGGCATGGGAAGGACACAGAAGACACACACACACAAGGTGCGGCATGGGAAGGACACAGAAGACACACACACAAACACACACGGGGTGGGGCATGGGAAGGACACAGAAGACACAGACACACACACACACACACACACGGGGTGGGGCATGGGAAGGACACAGAAGAGACACACACACACACACACACACACACACACACACACACACACGGTGGGGCATGGGAAGGGCACAAAAGATGTTGATTCCAGCTGGGGAGGATCCCTCCCTTTCCCTTCACCAGGCTCATTTAGGGGCTCAACAGAGCCAAGAGGGCGGTGAGAGGGCTGGGGCAGGGCGCAGTTGGCCCCAACCCCCATCTGCATCCCACCCCACAAAGCAAAGCAGAATTTTCAGAAGAATCCAATTCCGGACTTAAGGAGGTCCAGAAGGTTTTAGTCGTCCCCCCTCCCCCTGTATATTCACAATTGCCTGGATTTGCATAGGGAATCTGGAAAGAGACAAAAGGCACCATAACAGATGTGAAAGTGGACCAGTGGGGGAGCTGGCAGTGGGGGACAAGGGGGGTTGGGGGTGGGGACCCACTGGTACCAGGCAGATGAGAGACAAGAAGATTTTTTCTGTCTTGTTTTGCTTTTTCTCTCTCTCCTTCCTTTCTTTCTTTTCCACGAATACAAATTACATATTTTTAAAAATTCATCTCAAAGAAAGAAAAGGGGCCAGGGTAGCAGTGGCCCCCGACCGGCCGCTGCAGCACCTTCGATGTCCCTGCCCCAGCCCTCACAAAGGCCAGACTGAGCTACCCTCAGCCACGCTCCCCTTCCTCATCTCTCCCCCTGAAAAAGGTGGGCCAGCTTTTACCCCGACTAGATTTTTCAACACATTCTCTCCTTGGGAGGGTTTTCCAGGAGGCTGGGGTGGGGAGTGTGTGTCCCATTGCATGTATGTGGCATGGGGCACCTGCCATCCACCCAGCCTTGCTAAATGATTCTTCAAAGAATGAATTAGATTTACATCCGTGGAGCAGATTGGTGTGCTGTTTCTCCGCGCGTAGCTCATCATAAAACATGCCATGTCCCGGGGGGGCAGACAACCACAGGCATGGGAATAGCATTTGGCTCATTAATTGATTGGTTCATCAGGTCTTCATCCATATTTATCAAAGCCTGCTCCGTGCCATCATTCTAATTAACATCAGTTCCCACCCTGATCTCTCTCCTAGAACCCACAGTTCTTTCACCTCCTCAAATCTGAGGCTTCTATCTCCCCAGCGCACTGCAGCCAGGTGTCCTGGGTCTCTGAGGCGAACCTCTTACTGTGTGTGCCAATTCCTCAGCTACTTGACGATGTCCACAGATGCTGACCTGCTCTGAGGTCTCCAGGGGCAGAGTCACCCCCCATCCCTGCGTCTGTGTTCATGTCCCTGTGTTGGGGATGAGGGCTCACTTGATGGGGACTTTGGTCACCTGGGGACAGCTGTGTTCCAGCTTTGAAAGTGAGGCCGGTGGGCCAGGCGTGGTGGCTCACACTTGTAATCCCAGCACTTTGGAAGGACAAGGCAGGTGGATCACTTGAGACCAGGAGTTTGAGACCAGCCTGGCCAACAGGGTGAAACCCTGTCTCTACTAAAAATACAAAAATTAGCCAGGCATGGTGGCATACACCTGTAATCCCAGCTATTTGGGAGGCTGAAGCAGGAGAATTGCTTGAATCCAGGAGGTGGAGGTTGCAGTGGGCAGAGATCGTGCCACTGCACTCCAGCCTGGGTGACAATACCTGGAGACTCCGTCTCAAAAAAGAAAAAAAGGAAGGAAAAAAGAAGGAAGGAAGGGAGGGAGGGAGGCCAGGGAAAGGAAAGGGGAGGGGAGGGGAGGGGAAAATGAGGCCGGGGAGATAGTCTGGGTTGGAGTTGGGGACTCTCTCTCTTGGTCATAGTCAGAAGGGTTAAGAGGGTGCTCTGCTGGGCACCGGTGAAGTGCCAGGTGTTCTCATAACCCCCATGCACTCCAGTTCCTAAACTTGTCTGATTCTAGAAATCATCTGGGGAAGTTTGTTAAAATGACGGATTCCCAGTCCCCAACCAGAGAGACGCCTGATTCAGCTGGTCTGAGGCAGGCCCCAAAATCTGCATTCTCAACCAGTAGTTTCCCAGGTGTTTGTTACATCAGCCAAGCTTGGGCCCCGCTGCTGTAGGGGAGGCTGAGAGGGGTTAACGCCGTCTCCACCACTGCCTGGGGAGTCGGGAGAAGAGGTTGGGTGTCTGAGTGACCGGGAGGCCTTTCAAGCCATCACCTTCTCATTTTTTCCATGGTGGAGGTGGGAGCTTGTGTGGGGACTATGGTGCGGGGTGGGGGTAGGAGAGGAAAGAGTCAAGAGATCTAAGCCTGTGGTCCCCCGTGTTCCCCCATGACAGAGGACCCATTTGAGGACAGGCTGGATGTTTTTCTATATTTTTCAAGGGCTCCGTTCACCCTCCTTCCAGAATTCCTCAAGGGGGAGAGAGAGTAAGGGGGTTGAGAAGGAGGATCAGGGCTGGGGTCCAGGACCCCCAGGCCAGTCATCTGCCATTTCCCCATGTCTGATAGAAAGGGCCCCTTCCTACCCAGGCCACTGGGATTTCTGCCTCTCAGCTTTTAAGGCAATCCTTTGTTTTCCTGTTTTGTTTACATGTTTCCCACGAAACCATGAACTCCTGAAAAAGAGATGTTTGGTATTTTTATCTTCATGTCCGCATCTTTGGGCCCAGTGCCTGGCTCAGTGGGGTCAGCCATTAATGGCTGGTGAACAAATTGTCAGTGCCTGGGCCCCGAGCGCCACCTGGCGGTGTCAGCGGGCATGGTGGTGCTTAGATCTCAATTGGAACGGCGGACCTGGGGGGACGCATCCTGGTCCCCTGCTTTGGAGCGGCCCATCCAAGTGTGAAGTCATGTAGGGGTGGGGTAGGGGTCCCTGAACAAGGTCTGGTGGGGAGGCGAGGGGTGGGCCTTTGAAGATGGGACTCTCCCAGGATAACAAGAGGCAGGTGGGAAAGGGAGCCGGAGACACTCGGGGCATGGAGAAAGAAGAGGGAAAAGAGGCTCTGTGATGGACCGGGCGAGGCCGAGGAGGCTCTTCTGCTCCCTCTGGATAGGGAAGAAGAGGCACGGTCCCCAGCACCGTGCATTCCCCGCGAGTATGGAGGGCGGTGGAGATGTGGTGAAGCCTGTGGAAACGGCATCAATCCCCACTTTTGTGGAGTGTGCACACGGGAGTGCTGTGATTGTCAGTCCCATTTTGCAGGTGGAGAAGCTGAGCCTCAGAGAGGTTAGTAACTCAGCCGAGGTCACACAGAGGCAGGGGATCCCAACCAGGCTGTGAGACCCAGAGTCCATGCTCCTAATCACTCTCAGCATTCATTCATTCATTCATTCACTTTCAAAACCAACTTTATGGGCCTGAATCAGCAGAAGGCTGCGACTTGTCATGCTGAGTCCTTCCTGATGGGACCCCCTTTTTTGTTGTTTTATTTTTTTGCGATGGAGTCTCGCTCCCGTCGCGCAGGATGGAGTGCAGTGACGCGATCTCTGTTCATTGCAACCTCCACCTCAGGAGTTCAAGTGATTCTCCTTCCTCACCTCCTGAGTAGCTGGGATTACAGACATGCGCCACCACACCCAGCTAATTTTTGTAGTTTTAGTAGAGATGGCGTTTCCCCACATTGGCCAGGCTGGTCTTGAACTCCTGACCTCAGGTGATCCACCCGCCTCGGCCTCCCAAAGTGTTAGGATTACACGCGTGAGCCACCATGCTCAGCCAGGACCCCCTTTTTGTCTGTGGAGAGTTTAGGTAGTCCCGGGGCTGGAGAATATCTCCCTGAATTGGAAGGGCAACTCCTGCACTTCCTTCCCCTTCTATGCTGTCTGGTGTCTGAAAACCTCTTTTCTCTCACGCGATGCCCTCCCCCCACCTTCCTCAGGGCATGGAAGGCCTGCCAGGGCTCCACTCATGGGTTCAGGCATGGATGTTTTCACCATTCTTTAGAGGCAGGGTCTCCACATGTTGCCCGGCTGGTCTAGGACTCCAGCCCTCTTCCCACCTCAGCCTCCCGACTGGCTGGGATCGCAGGTTTGGCCACCATGCCCAGCTGGCATGGATATTTTTTAAAGGCCCCCAAAGGATTGTGCACCCAGGCTTGAGACTTCTGCCAGCATCTGTGCAGGCAAATGTGGTCAGTGGGACTGGGAAACCGCGCTGGAGTTACGTCTCTTTCTGCCTCATCCCGAAGACCTGCCTCCAGCTTGCTGCTGTTTTTGCTATACTCCAAGTCCCCGCCCCTGCATAGACACTCTGACCCCTGTGATGGTTAATACTGAGTGTCAACTTGCTTGGATTGAAGGATGCAAAGTATTGTCCCTGGGTGTGTCCGTGAGGGTGTGGCCAAAGGAGATGAACGTTTGAGTCAGTGGTCTGGGAGAGGCAGACCCACCCTCAATCTGGGGGGACACCATAAAAGCGGGCATGAGAAGAGCAGACAGGCTGAGTCTTCTGGCCTCCGTATTTCCCATGCTGGATGCTTCCTGCCCTTGAACACTGGACTCCAAGTTCTTCAGCTTTTGGGCCAGTGGTTTGGCAGGGGCTGTTGGGTCTTCGGCCACAGACTGAAGGCTGCTCTGTCGGCTTCTCTGCTTTTGCGGTTCTGGGACTCGGTCTGGCTTCCTGGCTCCTCTGCTTGCAGACGGCCCATTGTGGGACCTCCCCTTGTGGTCGTGTGAGTCGACACCCCTTAATAAACTCTCTTCATACATACATCTCTGCTAGCTCTGTCTCTCTAGAGAACCCTAATACACCCCAAAACCACCCATGATAAAAGTTGACTCTCCTGTTCTCTAGAAGCTAGAGACCTCAGCAGTATTTATTTATTTATGATTTTTTGAGATGGAGTCTTGCTCTGTCACCCAGGATGGAGTGCAGTGGCGAAATCTCAGCTCACTGCAACCTTCGCTTCCCAGGTTCAAGCAATTCTCCTGCCTCAGCCTCCCAAGTAGCTGGTATTACAGGTGCCCACCAACACGCCCAGATAAGGTTTTGGTATTTTTAATGGAGACAGGGTTTCACTATGTTGTCCAGGCTAGTTTTGAACTTCCGACCTCAAGTGATCCGCCCACCTTAGCCTCCCAAAGTGCTAGGATCACAGGCGTGAACTGCTGCACCCGGTCCCTCAGCAGTACTTAAGGTCACAACCCGGGTCCCTGCACTTGTGGCCAAACACATATTCACAAAGGAGTTCCTGGCAGCTGGGAGCCCTGGGGTGGTGTCCCTTGACCCCAGAGCCTTACAGTAAAGGATGTAACCTTACTCAGGGGAGGGGAGGGAGGCGTGAAACCCAGATAACTGTCTTTGCCCTCTCCGTCCTAGAGGCAAGGCGGGCGTTCCCTAACGCCCCACCTGCAGCCGAGCCCCTCCCCTCTTCTGATACAGTCCATCAGAGGCAGGCAGTGGAGCCCCAGTGCCTCAGCCAGCTCACCCTAATGGGGCAGCTAGGCAGTCCCAGGTTGGCCTCAGGGCTGCAGGCCCTCTTGGGCATTGAGAGCCCCCTGGGTCTCCTCACTGCCAACCAGGAGCCCAAGAGACCACAGAGGCCAAGCCGCGGTACCCTCGGTGCCTCCTGGGTGGCCTGGTCTGAAGTCTGGGCACTGTGCCATTTTCTTCTCTGTGACATTTTTTAAAAGCGTTATTATTTCTCTGAAGACAGGGTTTCTCTCTGTCTCCCAGGCTGGAGCGCAGGGGCACGATCATAGCTCTCTGCGGCCTCCACCTCCTGGGCTCAAGCCATCTCGGGCCTCGGTCTCCCAAAGTGTTGGGCTTACAGGCTCGAGCCACTGTGCCTGGCCCTCCCCTGTGACCTCTGCCTTTCTCCTTTCATCCACTCCTCCTCTCCCTTGGAGGGCTTCACCCTCTGGAGCCTTCACATTCTCCTCCAAAGGGGTGGAGCCTTCCCCTGTTCCTGGTCTACTGGCTGGGGAATCTGGAAAGAGCCGAGTACAGACGCCTCTCCACTTCCAGATTTGCAAAGATAGGAACAGATTTGCCTGTCTGCGAAAGCAGGCAGTTCTAGCAGCCACCATCAGATGGCGACAGAGGCTGCTCGTGGCTGGCCAGTTTAGCCCACCTGGGTTCCAAGGACAGCAGCTTCTTTCGGGGGCTGTAGACTGCACCCTTTGCGGGCTGCTGGGTCCCACTGCCTGATTTGCATCCTCTGGCTCCAGCCACTTTGGGAGTTAGGAGCAGGACTGTGGGAGCCCCTCAAGCACCTCCCCACAACCTGCCTGCTCCAGGGCTCAGTTTCCCCTCTGGTCCACCCCAGCTCCACCCTGTCCAGCCTCTGCTCACTCTACTGCCTGCCACCCTGAGTTTTTAGGGCCACAACGTGTCCCCTTGGGGCCAACCAGATGTGGGACAGAAAAGCAGGGATGGGTGGGGATGGGGACAGAGCCAAGGTAGAGCCAAGGTTCTTTTTCTTTCTTTTTTGGAGATGGAGTTTCACTGTCACCCAGGCCGGATTACCGTGGCATGATCTCAGCTCACCGCAACCTCCACCTCCCAGGTTCAAGCAATTCTCCTGCCTCAGACTCCTGAGTACCTGGGACTACAGGTGTGCGCCATCACAGTGGGCTAATTTTTGTATTTTTAGTAGAGACAGGGTTTTACTATGTTGGCCAGGCTGGTCTTGAACTCTTGACCTCAGGCGATCTGCCCACTTTAGCCTCCCAAAGTGCTGGGATTACAGGTGTGGGCCACGGTGCCTGGTCCTGGAGCCAGGGTTCTAAAGCCAGGTGAGCAATCACGAATTGGAGCAGAGAGAAGGTGCTGGGGTTTGGGGTGCCATGGAGCCAGATAAGAATATGTTGGGCACACCCGGGGCCAGGCCAGGCCAGTCCTGGACTTTGCCTTCAGCGGTGTTGACTGCAGCACCCACACACAGCACTCAATTTCTCACTCCCCAGAGAGGTAGAGAGCCCATTCCTTCTGCTGGGAGTTCCTAACCACTTGGCTACTGGTAACAGCCTTCCCCGTTTCCTCTCACTTTGCAAGAAGGAGGGAGTCAGGTCTTTGAAACAGTAACAACTCATCAGTGCCAGGAAGGGTCTAAGGGGGTCTGGCCGCAGAGGGAACAGAAAAAAACAAGGGAAAACTCTAGCAGAGGTCGCCCCTAGGGAGTTACGGCACAGTGGGCTGGAGTTTGGCGTTCAATATGATGGACAGATGTGGGTTCTTACAGGCAAGCCATCTCGCCTTTCTGAGCTGTGAGGCGTATAGATTCACACGTGTACATATGGGAGTTCAACAGACATCTTCAAACAGCCCTGAGGGTTGCACAGGCCCACCCACATCTCTGATCTCATTTTAGGCCTCCCAGCAGCCCAAGGAGTAACAAGGCAGGCAGGCCATAGCACTGTGTTCCCATTTCAGCCAGGAAACCCACTCCAAGCAAGGACAGACGTGCAGCGCAGGGCTCTGACCTTCCCCGCCCTGTGGCAACATTGTCATGGCCGTGGGGCTTCCCTGAGGCGGGCACCTTTCACCCCCCTCCCACCCTTCACCCACCTCCCACCCTATCCTCATCCATGATGTGATCCCTGGTTGGGACTCATCAGAGACACCAGCAGGCAGGGCCAGACAGAGGTCGCCCTCTTGCCACTGCTACCTCTGGGCATCCCTGGGGATAGGCCCAGCCGCGGTGAGGTTGAGCAGTGGCTCGATGCTATATTGATTCTTCTTCTTTTTTCTTTTTGATATGGAGTCTTACTCTGTCGCCCAGGCTGCAGCGCAGTGACTCGGTCTCGGCTCACTGCAACCGTCGCCTCCTGGGTTCAAGCGATTCTCCTGCCTCAGCCTCCAGAGTAGCTGGGATTACAGGCGCCTACCATCACGCCAGGCTAATTTTTGTATTTTTAGTAGAGACAGGGTTTCACCATGTTGGCCAGGCTGGTATTGAACTCCTGACCTCAGGTGATCAGCTCGCTTCAGCCTCCCAAGATGCTGGGATTATAGGTGTGAGACACCGCGCCCGGCCTGATTCTTTTTCCAGATATGCAGACCACTGGTCTCTGCTCGAATCTGTTTTTTTGTTGAGTTGTATCTTAGGTGAAATGCACAGATCTCAAGTGCTCCTGGTGCCTTGCAGAGCTCCGCAGGCCCCAGGCTGTTGGGCCAGGTCCCGCCCGTACCTGGCTCCTCTCTCCAAAGCAGAGAAGTTATTTCCACACCAGGGCCCTGTGATAGGGTTTGGGGCCTGGACGGAGCAGTGACTCTGTGAACAGGAAGTCTTGGGGGACGCTGAGGCTCCCAGGCCCCTGACGGTGACTACCGTACATCTGCCTACCGCTTCCTCTTCCTCTTCATCTTGACCACAGCATACCCAGGACCAAGCTGGTGAGCAGGTGACCAGTCATCATGACCAGCTGGTGTGGACTATGGCCAGGGACTGTGGGACGTGCTGGGGCATGGGTTGTTGAAGCTGCCTCAGCCTCTGGGGGGTGCAAGAGGGGTGGGGAAGCTTCCCCAGAGATGGGCATGGGGAGTCTCCAGGCAGGGTCAGGCCCTTGCAGCTGGTCTCTCAGGCTCTTGGGAAAAGGAAGCGAGATCTTCCTAGTCCCCAGTCTCTGTCCTTCCCCAGTGCCCCTTCCCCTGCAAATCTGATTAGGACCTTGAGTACACAACTCAAGGCACACACAGCAAAAGCATCAAGTGGCAGTAGGTTCCCCACAGAGGTCAGCCTGCCCCCCTTTTCCATCCTGTGCTCAGCAGCTGTCAAGCTCTTCGCCCCAGTATGAGGGCCACAGTCATGCAGGCCCAACCCTGCTTCTCAGCCCTGGCTGCCCTTGAGTGGCACCCATGGGGCCAGGGCCCTCCCTCCTTCAGGCTCAAGGGGAGGAAGGAACAGAGAGGATGGGGAACAGCCAGACTGCCCCGGCGGGAGGGTGGCTTTGAGATTGGGCTGCTTTCAAAAGGGAAGTTCTGCTGCGAAGTCCCATGGCTCCTCCACTCCACACATCTTTTCTGGGGACTCTGCGGTTCACAGGACTCAATGCTGCTGCTGCAGGTCTTCCCAGGAAACCCCCCACCCCACATCACCACCAGCGCCCCTCACTGGCCTCTGAGCATGTGTGTCCACACCAGGAAGAGGCTCCAGAGCCGATCAGAAGTTCTGTGGCTGCTGTGTGACCTCCCCTCCGCCCCACCTGGGAAATGGGCATCGGCTCATGCTCCCCCAAGTCATGTCACCTGATGGCCATCGGCACATGGCTGGAACGTGTCACTTCCCGAATTCTTTCATGTTTTGTGGTTGTTTTGCACCATTTTGCTTCTTCCTTTGGGTTTGTGGACAGGATGGGGTGATCAGGATGGGTGTGGTAGGGTGAGTCCTCGATCCCTTCCCCTTTACAGTAAGTCAGGTGTTTCTCTCTGCTCATTGCATCCCAGAGATCATCTGTAAAGCCCCCTTCTCCCTATTGAGTCCAATTTTCCTATTACCTTTCATCAAAAGTAGAGATGTATTCCCTTAGGAAAAAACTGACCTGAGGTTGTTAAGTAACACTGACATTTCAATATTTGTATCATCATCGTACTACTTATTCCCACGGAGGAGCTGTCATTACTGATGTTTCACAGAAGCCACAAGCTTTGCTCAAGGTCATTCGGTGGTAAGTGGACAAGCCACGCCAGAACGTAGCCTTCCACTTCTCTCTCTGGTCTGGACGTTCGAGACTGCAGCAGTGCCTTTTTTTGGTCATGGTTGAATCAAAAATAATTTTTAGGAAACTTTGTAATGATCAGGCCACATAAACCACCGAATATGGTGCATCTCCTGCATTTTTATGTTCAGCTCAATAATGTCATGATCCAAAGTGTCTTGGAGCTTTCTTTTTTTGAGACACAGTTTCACTCTTGTTGCCCAGGCTGGAGTGCAATGGCATGATCTCGGCTCACTGCAACCTCCACCTTCTAGGTTCAAGTGATTCTCCTGCCTCAGCCTCACGAGTAGCTGGGACTACAGGTGCCTGCCACCAAGCCCAGCTAATTTTTTTTGTATTTTTGGTGAAGACTGGGTTTCACCATATTGGCCAGGCTGGTCTCGAACTCCTGACCTCAGATGATCCACCCGCTGTGGCCTCCCAAAGTGCTGGGATTCCAGGTGTGGGTCACCGTGCGCCCGGCCAGTGTCTTGGATCTTGAGGAACTTTAGTCTCTGGCTGCATCGTCACAGAAATGCCCACGATGTCCACCAGGCTCAGTCCTGGAATCTTCCAGCAGCAGAGCCCACAGGCCTCCGTGGCGTCCTGACACCTTCCTGGGCAAGGTGCTCCTGTGGCCAGAAGGAAGAGGAAAGGGAAAAATTGCAAAAGGAGCCAGAGGGAAGGGCATTCTTGGGACCCCAGAGCTGGCACAGGGCTCCGTGTGGGTGGGCACTCTGAGCTTGGGGACTGCAAGCTCCCAGGTGACGCATATCACATTAGTACTGGTGTTTTCTGTGTTCGCCTGGTCATTCTGTACAAGCTGGGGCACTTACACAAGGCGCGTGTGTGAGACAGTGTGTGAATGTGTCTGTGTGTCTGTGTGTGTGTATATCAGTTGTGTATGTATGTGAATGCGTGTGTGAATGTTTCAGTGTGTGTGAATGTGTATGTGTGAACGTGTATGTATCAGTGTGTGTGAATTTGTGTGAATGTGTGTGAATGTGGGTAAGAGTATATGCATGTGTTTGTGTTTGTGTGAGTGTATGAGTGTGTGTGGGTGAGTGTGCATTTGTGTTTGTGTGTTGAGGGTGTATATGTGTGTGTGAATGTGTGTGGGTGTGTGAATGTGTGTGTGTGAATGTGTGTTTGTGTATGTGAATGAGTATATGTGATGTGTATGTGTGTATATGTGTGAGTGTATGTGTATGTATGAGTGTACGTGTATATGAGTGTCTATGTGAATGAGTGTGTGTGTGTATATGAGTGTATGTGTATGTATGTGAATGTGTGTTTGTGTGAGTGTGTATGTGTGTTTGAGTGTGTATGTCTACAGTCTGAACTGCATGTGGATCAGGAAGGAAAGGGGTCCTGCAGGCTTGCTGAGTCCCTGCTCTGTGCCCAGCCCCAAGCTGGCTCCAGTGGGGCTATATAGAAAGGAAGGCAGGGCTGGAGGACCTCCCTGTCAAGTTGAGGACACATTTCCAAGACTAGGAACCATTCAGGGACTCTGGGGCCACGATGACAAGTCCCCTTCCCTGAGTCCAGATCCCCAGGTCTGGCCCTCAAGGGGCTCAGAGGAGGGACCCAGGGAAGGGGAGTTCCCCAGGGCAGCCTCCTAGTGGGTACCGCCCAGGGTGAGAGGAGCCGGTTCAGTGAGCCCCTCCCCCAGGGTTGACCATCTCGACCACAGGGAAAGGAGGGAGGAGTTAGTGGGCCTTCCACTAGAAGGAAACCTGAACCCCGCAGACCCAGGAGGTGAGAGTCTGGGAGCAGGCCTGCCAGCTACGGGGTCACGGCAGGGAGAGTTCTCATCACTAGCAATAGCTGAGGAACCTGCAGCCTCCACCTGGGTTAAGGAGGACCTGCTGTTCCCAGGAGAGCCTCAGCCAGGTCTCCCCAGCTTCCTCCATTTTCTGACTGCCTCTAGGAAAAGAACCAAAAGTAGCTGAATAAGGAAGCAGCGCGGCACCAAGAAAAGCAGAAGTAGGAGGCTTGGAGACCCTCTCTGAGGCGCCGCAGTCCAGGCGCTGTTGCAAGTGCCACCTGTGCTGGGGAAGGGGCCATGTGGCTGCCCTGGACTCTGCTGCTCCTCCGGGTCCCAGGTGAGGGGCTTTCTGCCCAGGAAAGTCTGCAGCAGGGAGGGAGGGTGCGAGGGGCAGGGCCACAGGGCAGGTGTCCCACAAGACACCCTGAATCTGGACTCCAAGCAGAACGAAGAATGGGGTGTGCTCTGTTCATCTTATATGAAGGACCCCAACCCTGGGAGAGGAAGGGGCCAGCCTCTCCCGGCTCTGCACCCACATACCTTGCCTGAGCCACAGCTGGGCGAGTGATAAGGGGTGGCTGCAGAAAAGGGACTTTGTGGGTTTTCAGTTGAATTCTTACAGGAAGGGGGACGAGAGGCAGGATGTGACCAGATAGGTGGACAGTGGCAGCCACTGGCTTCGAGGGGCATGTGGGGAGGGCGGGGCGATGCCTGGCTCACTAGGTGCAGGATGTGGAGGAAGGGTGGGGGTCTGGGAGGGTGTGGGTAGGGAGCAGGTCATTGGTCTCAGGAACATGGAGATTTAACCAGGGCAGCCCAGAGGCTGGAGTCTGAACAGGGGGAAGTCCTGAGGCCGGCTTGGCTGGGGGTGGCCGCAGCATGGGCCCGAGAACCAGAGGTCAGCCATCTACAAGGAGGGGATATGGGATAGAGGGGGCAGAAAAGGTGGCAGGGAGGGCCACTTTGGCCTCCTAAAGTGCTAGGATTACAGGCATGAGCCACTCACTGCACCTGGCCTATTTAAGGCAGGGTCTCGCTCTGTCACCCAGGCTGGAGTGCAGTGATGTGATCATGGCTCACTGCAGCCTCAACCTCCTGGGCTAAAGTGGTCCTCCCACCTCAGCCTCCTGAGTAGCTGGGACTGCACGTGTGCACCCGCACAACCAGGTAATTTTTGTATTTTTTTTGTGGAGATGGGATCTCGTCATGTTGCCCAGACTACATTTACTTATTAAGCACTTAGCATGTGTCAATTTTAGTGAAATGCGTTTTTCTAGAAAATCACATTCATCTAAGTTTATGAATTTTTTGTAGGGAATTTCTGCAAAATGATACCTTGACTCTCCATTCTTCCTTCATCTAGGGTCCTTTTGTCTTGTCATTTCCTATTCAGGGCAGCTCAAAGGTTATCCATTTTTATTAGCCTGAGTCATATGAAACCCTGTTGTCTTGGTCAAAAAGTTGAACCTTGGCCATTTCGTGTGATTCAACCTAATGTTATTTGCCAGGCATTTTGCACCTGTGATCTCATTTAACACCCACAAAGGTCATATGAGGCAGGGACAATTGTCACCACTTCCTAGGTGAGGTGTCTCAAGCTCAGAGAAGTTAACTAACTTGTCTCAGAACACCTGATACATAATAGGGTAGCGCTATAAACGCAGATTCTTCTGAGGTTCCTTCTGCTTCATCCTGGCAATTGCTGAGAGCGTCAGGAAACATCACACCTGTGACAAGCTTAGAAAGGCCTCCTCTGCAGGGGATCTGTATATCCAGGCCAGGAGGGGAGGTTTGGAGGGGCCTCTGGGAGAGGCACTGGGGAACTTGTGATCATCTTTAGGCAGCCATGGGCTGGATGTGGAGCCGATGGGGTCGAGGAGGAGGGGTCATAAAGTTTCTATAAAAGGCCTACCAAACTCAGGGCACCTGTAGGCACTAAAGGGATGAGAAGGAGACCCCTACCCCCTGGGGCTTCCATTTCAGTGCTCCCAAAGTCTCATGTGAGGAGATTTAAGCATTTGAAACAGTAAGTGAAATTAAAGAGTTCTGGCCATGCCCAGTAGCTCACACCTGTAATCCCAGCACTTTGGGAGGCCGAGGCAAGCAGACCACCTGAGGTCGGGAGTTGACAACCAGCCTGGCCAACATGGTGAAACCCCATCTCTACTAAAAATACAAAAATTAGATGGATATGGTGGACACCTGTAATCCTAATTATTTGGAAGGCTGAGGCAGGAGAATCGCTTGAACCCAGGAGGCAGAGGTTGCAGTGAGCCAAGATCCTGCCATTGTACTCCGGCCTGGGCAACAGAGAGAGACTCCATCTCAAAAACAAAATAAGAGTTCTAACCCGAGGAAAGGAGAGCAAGCCCGCCTCCCACCATCCCCAGCCAATATGGAGCCAGATCACAGAATTACAAGGGCAGTGAGACACTGCACACGAAACTGCCCAGCGGGCACGTGCTCATCTGCCTGGGGGAGGGGCCATGTGTCCTCTGCTTGGCGGCAGACACTAGCTTCCAGCCTTCACCTTTCCCTACTTTGCATCTAAGAATTATTTGGGAAAATGAGAGACATAATTTTCAAGGAAGCTCATTTATTTCCGAGATTTAAGTCTAGGAGAGCTGGGCAAAATAAGGTAAGACACAGGATGAACAAAAGTTTTTTTTAATCAGTGAGCCTTCTGCATTTGTGACTTTGAGATGGAGGCTCGCTCTGTCACTCAGGCTAGAGTGCAGTGGCACGATTGCAGCTCAGTGTAACCTCCGCCTCCAGGATTGAAGCGATTCTCGTGCCTCAGCTTCCCAGTAGCTACAATTACTGGGGTGTGCTACCATGTGCACTAATTGTTGTATTCTTAGTTGAGACAGGGTTTCACCATGTTGGCCAGGCTGGTGTCGAACTCCTGGCCTCAAGTGATCCACCTGCCTTGTGCTTCCAAAGTGCTGGGATTACAGGCGTGAGCCACTGTTCCTGGCCAGTATTCTTGTCAAAATGGCTTGACAACCCTATTGCTGTCCAGGTTTGTCCCCCTGGTGGGACCCGATCAGTATGCGGGCTGGTCTTCCTCTCGCTGGGGTGCCCAGGGCTGGGGTGGCCCTCCCAGGAAGGCAGGTACTTAGGGGTAAGTTCTCATGGTCCTGGCAGGTTTGGAAGTAGGAGGCCCCTTGGGGGTGAGAAGGGTGGGAAGGGTAAGGAAAAGGAGGCAGGGGGCTGGAGAAAGGGGCGGCTGTGAGCAAAATCTTGGGGGTGGCAGAGGAGAAAAGAGAATGCTCAAGGTATGGTCTGGCTGATGGGGCTGATATGAGGTGAAGGAGTCAGGGGCTGAGGGCTGGGGTGCTGATGGGGAATTGAGGAATCTTTGAGGAGGTGACCCCAGGGCACCCAGCCTGAGCCCTTCAAGTCTCTATGGAAAGCCTCTGCCCCATTCCCACCTGTGCACAGAGGGAGTGTCTCACCCACAGTCTCCATTCCTGGGTGGACAAGGCCTGCCTGCCTGCCGCTGCCTCCTCCACACCCCCATGGTCCATATGGCCCTGAGCCCAGGGCACCCCTGGCCAGGCCCATCTGAGGAGGAGCCGGGACTCGGGCTTGTGTTTTTCAGGCTGTTTTGCTCTGAGCGGCCCCAGCACCGTGGCGGGCCCCGTTGGGGGATCCCTGAGCGTGCACTGTGGGTATGAGGAGAAACACAGGACTCTCAACAAATACTGGTGCAGAGCACCGCGGATTATCCTATGTGACAAGATTGTGGAGACCAAAGGGTCAGCAGGAAAAGCGAGGAATGGCCGAGTGTCCATCAGGGACCATCCTGCAAACCTCAGCTTCACAGTGACCCTGGAGAATCTTACAGAGGACGACGCAGGCACATACTGGTGTGGGGTGGATACACCATGGCTCCAAGACTTACATGATCCCTTCTTCCAGGTGGAGGTGTCCGTGTTCCCAGGTGAGCCCCTCCTTCCCTCAGTGCCTAAACAGGCCTCAGGTTGGAATTGTTGGGGCAGAAATCAG